>CM066051.1:93056084-93245295 GCA_033557465.1 Ichthyophis bannanicus | reverse complement strand
CGTACAAGGACAACTGAATCAGAATGTCGTATTTCAATGCAATAACTGTGGTGCTTTCATTCTGAGAAGAATCTATTGGAACCGAAGAGCTTGCCCTATATGCCTTACGTTAGCTGCTATGCATAAAGAATTGACTCTACTAAGGGAAGAACTAGCGGCAATTAAATACACCACCTCCGGGTTACCACCGAAACAAAATCCACTACTGCTTCCACAAAGAATCGAAAAGCCAAGGGCACGAATGGATCACAGTGAGATCTGGTAGATTGTGAACTGGAACACAGCGACACCCTATACATTCAGAGATTATCCCTGCATAATGCCTTCTCTGCACTTGGCTAATGAGGGTGCCCAATCCGGGGAAACTGGAAGGACATTAAATGAACGGCTTAATGCGAAATCTCCTGATGCTGTACCAAAATAGGAAGCAAAACTCACAAACCAGAAAACTACTACTCCTTTTGAGATCCCCTCATCAGAGACCCCCACTTGGGAGCACAGCGCACAGGAGAGGTAGAGGATAGTAAAAGGCACCCTAGGCTCTTCAGCCAGCAGGAATACAAACCAAATTGTTGGTTATCGTTTTGTGCAGACAGTGAGCATTTCCCAATCTGATCATTGTCATCCACTTGGGTACAAATGATCTGGCTAGAAACGGTGCCGCTGCAGTTCAAAAGGACTTCCAGACTCCTGGGGAGAGAAACTAAAGGCCCATTGCTAACACATATAGCATGCTCAGAAGTTCTACATGTTCATGGTTAAAGGGGGCAGGGAAAGGCTGTATCATATAAACAACTTCAATACATGGCTTAAAACCTGGTGCAAACAGAAGGATTTAGATATATAGGCGACTGGGGAAACATAGGGCCCAAAAGGCAGATTGATACTGTACTGATGGACTACATCTCTCTGTCGCAGGGAAAAGGATTCTAAGTGAAAAATTTCAGGCAGTATGTGGACAGGCATTTAAAACTAGGGAAAGGGGGTGATGGATGGAGAAAGGACAAGTTCAGCACGTCACTCCCAGCACAAAACAAAACAAAACATGGAAAACAGCCACACTTTTTGATCAAAACAAAATAATGGCCAGCAGGAAAGGGCATGGGAGAACAAAATCCATGCAAAAGGCAGGGCAAAGCCATTCAAACAAATGTCTGGACAAGCAACGAGTTACAAATGCTCAAAAAGCCTAGCCAACAAAAGGTTCCTGATCTGGAAGCCTTAATAGTGGAAATAGACTTGGACATTGTGGCCATTACAAGAAAACGAGTCACATGAATGGGATAAAGCCATAGCTGGAGCTATAGAGTATTTAGAAGAGATGAGAGCGGGTAGGAAAAGGAGGAGGAGTAGCCCTGTATGTTTAAAAGCAATATGAAAGCTGCTGAAATGCAGGGGTCTCATGGGTTCCCAGAAAAGAAGAAGCACTCTGGATTGTGTTGGAAAGAGGAGATGGCGCCGTCATCCATACTGGTGTGGTATCGTATACGCGGCTCCAACCTCAAACCGAAGAAATGTGATTAGCAAAGTGATGATATTGCAGACGATAGCATGAGGGGGGGGGGGAGGAAGTGATCATATTGGATGACTTTAATCTACCCAATGTGGATTGGAGTGTTCCTTCTGCCAATCT
This sequence comes from Ichthyophis bannanicus, assembly GCA_033557465.1. Taxonomy (NCBI): domain Eukaryota; kingdom Metazoa; phylum Chordata; class Amphibia; order Gymnophiona; family Ichthyophiidae; genus Ichthyophis; species Ichthyophis bannanicus. The sequence continues at coordinate 93,243,662 of CM066051.1, read as the reverse complement.
GGAAAGAAAGATAAGTAAAAAAACGATTGTGGATGCCTTCCAAGATGCGTTACCTTTAAAAACAAGATGGTGTGGAAAAGGGGACCAGAGGGAGTAGATCTGTGCTGGGATTTAGTGCTCACCACACGGAGGATAGCGTGATCAAAATCTCCAAGGTGGGTGCCCATGTAAGCAGAAGCGTTTCATCGCATAGTGTTGGTTTGCTTAAGAAAAGCCAAGGTGGAATCCAATTACAGGCAAGTGTTCAAAGTCCTAGACTTCAAAAACGCTGTCTTCAGTAAAATGGCCACAGTAACCTACTACTACTACTTGACTACTACTACTATTTAGCACTTATAAAGCGCCACGCACGCCAGGCGCTGCATAGCGATAACCTACAAGAGGTGGCCAAACATGTACAAGATGACAGTCCCTGCCCATTCACGAGTCATGCTCATCAGAGCTTACAATCTAGTTAAACAACCGCATCATAGAGCATTAGCCATTTCAGCGGAAGGTATGGTGTGGTACAGTTAGGTACAGCTTGGGTCTATAGTTTAGTCATAAACGTTAATGGGGGTTAGGGATATGAATGCAATGGTGAAGATGTAGGTCTTCAACACCTGGATTTGAAGAGGGCCAGGGAGGGCGCCCTGGCGCACAGGACACAGGGAAGGATATTCCAGGCGTGTGGCGCAGCAAGTGTTGAAAGGAGTGCAATCGGGAGTTCACGAGGTGCGGCGTGTGAAAGGCATGAAAGAAAGTGAATTTTGTTAGCAGAGCGCAAGTTTCGTGAGGGGACATAGGGAGAGATAAGAGATATGATGTATGAGGGGCCATAGAGTGCATGTACATTATAGGTCCAGCAAGAGAAGCTTGAATGGATGCGGAATTGGACAGGTGAGCCAGTGAAGTTACTTGAGTAGAGTAGTAATGTGGGCATGGCTAGGCTGGCGAAGAAGATTAGTCGAGGCAGCGGTGATTTTGTATAGCAGTGGAGGGGGAAGGAGGGGCTCAGAGGGAGACCAGCGAGGAGTAGGTTGCAGTAATCGACGGCGCGCTGATTTGTATTGGAGCGATTAAGGAGTGGGATAAGCGCCTTGGTAGGTATGTTCAGAGAGGAAGGGGCGGATCTTGCTGATGTTGTAGAGGAAAAAGCGGGCAGGGTCTTAGCTACAAGTCTGGATATGGGCGGAGAAGGAGATGAGAGGACATCAAAGATGACCCCCAGATTGGTGGGCCCGATGGAAAACAGGAAGGATAGTAGTTCAGTCATCCACATGGACTGAGAGTAGGGGGAAGGTGGGGGGGAGGAGATTGGGTGGAAAGAACAAGGAGTTCTAGTCTTTGCCAGTGTTTCATGTTTCAATCGCGACGAGGACATCCAGGCAGCGATGTCCAAAAGACAAAGCAGACGATCTTGGGACTGGGGTTGCCGGGGAAATATTAGGTGTGGAGAGGGTATAGATTTGGGTGTACATCAGCATAGGAGATGGTACTGAACGCCATGGGAAGAGGACAAGCGCGCCAAGGCCTTGGGGTCCTTATGAGAGAGAGGAAAGAGGAGGAGGCCCAAGACAGATTCCTGGGGTACACCCTACATGGAGAGGGGGGTTAGGGGAGGAGGAGAGAAGCGACCAGAGCATACACTGATGAGTGATGGGAGAGGTAGGAGGAGGAATCATCGGATAGTACCAGAATCCCTGAAGGCCAAGCGAGGAGAGGGTGGTGAGGCGAAGGTTGTGGTCAACGGTTGTTCAAAGGCAGCAGAAAGGTACTAAGAAGGATGAGGATAGGAATAGAGGACCCTTAGATTTCGCCCAGGAACAGGTCATTGGTGACTTTTGTAAGTGCCGTTTCAGTGGGACGTGTAGGGGATGGAAGCCTGATTGTAGTGGGGTCCGGGAGGCCTGGGAGGTGAGGAAGTCGATGGGCAACGGACGGTGGACTGCTCGTTCTAATAATTTGGATTAAGAAGTAGACAGCGAGGAGTTGGTAGGTAGGTGCGGAGGAGGATAAGGAAAAGTGGGAATTGGCAATGGGCTCAAGACCGCGCGGCATTAAACCCGGTGCAAACAGATACAATACGTAAGGAAAGCGCAAGACGAAAGGAAACCTATTTGGTTCTCCAAAGGTGCGCTCGCACAAATAAAGGCCAAAAAACACGGCTTTCACAAAATTCAGAAGCTCGCAACAACAGAGGAAACACAGGAAAAGAATACGAGATCAAATCAAATAAAGGAGAGAAAAAGAGAAATAAGGATAGCAAAATCAAAGGCAGGAGAAACGATTGCTAAAGATGTGAAGTTGTGGCGACCAAAACATTTTCAGGGTACTATTTGGGAAGAGGAGGAAAATCAGAGGTGGAATTGCATGACTCAAAAGTGATGGGAATGGAATTCAATGGCAAAGTGACATTGGGAAAAAAAGCGAAAATGCTAAACAAATACTTCTGCTGTTTTTTCACTAGAGAAAATCTGGAGGAAAAGGCTACCACCCTATGATTGACAAATATACCAAATGGGAAAGGGAAATTAGATAATCACACCATTCACAAAAGATGATGTGTTTGAGAATAGCTTGCAAAAACTGAAAAGTGGAGACGTTTCTATGGGGACAAGATGGGATATATCCAGCGATAACTGAAACAGCTCAGAGAGGTTCTTGCAGGGGCCTTTAAAGGATGTTTTTAATAGATCCTTGGAGGACAGCGAGAAAGGGGCTGATGTGGTACCTCTCCACAAAAGTCGGGTAGTAGGGAATAAGTGTCAAACTACAGGCCAGTTAAGCCTTACCTCTGTGGTGGGAAAAGAAAGTAATTAGAGGTGCTACTGAAAGAGGTGAGGAATAGTGGGGACTTTCTCGAAACCCAACAGGTTGCAGGTCCGAGGCAACATGGTTTTACCAAAAGGACGATCTTGCCAAACAAATCTGATGGAATTCTTGACTAGGTGACCAGAAACTGAGATCAGGGTGGTGTGATGGATGTGATCTACCTGCATTTCAGCAAAGCCTTTGATACTGTTCCTCATAGGAGGATATGCACATAAAACTCAACAGTTTTGGCGATGGGTCCCAAGATGCGGAAGTGGACTGGATCAGAACATTCTGGTTCGACTGGACAGATGACCAAAAGGTGACGGTTATAGGCGAACTCACTCAGAGGAAAGGAAGGTGATTAGCGGTGGGGACGGTACTGTTCAATATATTCGTGACGGAATATTGCTGAAGGAGCCTGAATGGAAAAGTTTGTCTTTTTGCAGATGACCACCAAAATGTTCGCAACGACGAGATTAGAGAACTAGCCTGAGAGCGCACGGAGTGGATGAGACATAGGCGAGGGAAAGACTCGTCATGAGCCCAGCAGAGCTAGAAGGCGGCCAGCCAATGGTTCTAATGCTTGGCAGTTAAGAAACTTAATGTGAAGAAGTGTAGTGCCTGCCACTGGGGAAGCAGAAATCCAAGGGAATTGTATGCGATAGGGGGCGAGGAGATTGGTTTGTGCACGGACCAGGAGAAGGACCTCGTTAGTGACTGTTTCTGGATGATCTCAAGGTGGCGAAACATTGACAGGGCTAGTGAGCGTGGCAAAAGCCAGAAGGATGCTGGGTTGCATACAGACGAGGAATTTACACAGGTACACAAAAAAAAATGTGTTTTTATAAACTGCCTATAATGTTTCGATTGATTTTACGTTTTTTGGTGCGCGAATCTAAATCTGGAAAACCAATTGGCGCATCATCACGTACAGATTTTTTGCTACATTGGCGGTTAGCAGTTTGAGGTGAACGTTTCAGATTGAGTGCGATCGAGATAAAAGTTTCTTGGATGAATTCTTGTATATAATTGTTTAGTAGTTATTCAAATAAGATATAAAGAAAATTGTAACACAGGGCAGCACATAACGAATAGAGTATGTCAACAAATACACACTGTGATGGTAGCAAAATTGTCTGCACTTAAAACAGCACACCTACATGTGCACAAACATTGAGCATCTAAGAGCGAGGTTAGACACAAAGCAAAGCAAAAGAAAATGTGCAAAAAAGGTTGTACAGGGATGTATGTAAGAATAGAAAACGCAAACCGCACATTGCAATACATGAAGACAAAACACCCGATGGGTGTTGAAAATAAATTCTCATAAATGAGATCCGACACTGTGGTAATAACTAGCAGAATTTTTTATTTCAAAGTTTAGTAAAAACACGCATATTTGTCAACACAGTTTAGATTTAAAAGGTCATTCTGGGGTCAATCATTCTCCTGGTGGGGCCCGTTTCTTCTTCCCCCGAGATGCTTCTCTTGGTGCGCTGGCTTGGCGTATTTGTCATCTGGGGTTTCCCGCAGCCAAGGCAACCAGCTAGAAAATCAGCCTCCATCATAGCTGGTGTTCAATCTTCCTTGGTTACCTTCTCTCTGCGTCCTTTGATGTCCTGGTGAAAACCTTTCACCTTGTTCTTCACTGTATGCCCCCAAGTTTTCGGGAAAAGTAGTTCCACCATGGGAGTGCAAGAAATGGACTTTCACACCCCCCCCCCCCCCCCCCCCCCCCCCCCCCCCCCCCCCCCCCCCCCCCCCCCGGCTCATGTTACAGACTTGTTCTTTGAAGGCATTGAGCATCCTGGCAACAATATCCTTATAGTTCTCATCCAGCCTGTGCCCCAAGAAATTGAGAACCACATCCTTTGAAGGAATGCACAGGCTTCTTTTTCCTTCTCCAGACCATCGTTTCAGCGGAAATGCTCCATCTGGAAATTGAGTTTCCTTATATCAGGGCCAACAAAATAAACACTCCTTCCTTTAGCTTTGCTTCATTAAAGTCGGGGGAACTTTGAAGCAAAGGTACCGAAAGCACTCACCATCTTTTGGAAGGGACTTGATGAATTGCTTAATGAGACCCAACCTAATGGGGAGAGGTGGTAATAGAATTTTATCACGAGCGTACCAAGCGCCTCTACCCTGAAGAACCTTTTTCTCACCGGGTCTCAAATACTTCTCCGAATTGGCCAGTCTTTTTTCCCCCAGGCGTGAGGCGCTCACGAGGGGCCCCCGGCATATCCACAAGCAAAGGAAGCAGGGATATTTGCTGTGAATACAGGATGGCTGCTACCTGACCATACGACCATGGATAGAACATTTAAAGTCTCCACAAATTATCCATCTTCATGCTCATTCATAACGACTTCTTCTGAAGAATCAGGGCCAAATTCGCGTATTTTTCTTGGGAGAATAAACAGGACAGCGCAGCAATAGGAAAACACTGAAGGCGAATGTGTTGCCATATGAAAGACAGAAACGACCTTTTATGCTGTCTATTGGACGAATCAATGAACAGCCGCCATTCAGCAGTTAAGTCATACTTACGAGTTCTAAAACTTGTCCATCACTCCGGATAATATATTTCCCCCGTTTGGGCCACAAAATACCAAATCTTCCTCTTTGCCTGAAAACTTCAAAATTGTGTCTCGCGGTTGCCCCGTTCCGTGGTACCAATAAAAAGTTGTTCCTGGTGACCAATAGATTTTTCTGTTTAAGACCGAGCAACATCTAGCAGTTGGGCTAGCCAGGCATCTTTTGGGAGTCCTAAATCCCGGACTAAATCATTCAAGTTCAGCTTGAGAGAAAAGGTCACAGGGTGTTCGATCTGGTTCAGTGGTTCAAAACTCGGGAAAGTAACATGGACTTCATCGGGGAAAAGCCATCTGATGAGGTCTCATCATGATCAGAACCGTCCACACAAATATGATCCAAAGATTTTGGTGGTTCAGGCACAGGTTACTTCGTTGCTAAATGAGGCATAGGCCTAATTGCTGAGGGAAGGTTGGGGTAACTTATTACGTTACTTATTTTTACAGTTGTACTCCCTTTCACAATTGCAAGAGCAAAAAATAGCCCACCCAGTCACTGCCTGTGGTCTCTTTGTTCACGCCAACATCATAGGTATTCCGAAACAAAATGCTTGTTTTTTACCTGTTTCAATCCATAAGCGTAGATCTTCCTCGCATGTCTTGCACACTTTGTGAGGAGCCCATGGTTTGTCTTGATCGCCTACTTCAAACCGAAATAGGCGCAATATACTTTTTAAATAAATGCAGAAATGTTCCTCTGCCGCTTTTTCACGGTATATTCCCCACAAATAAAACAAAAACTGTCCGGAGAGTTGACGCAACCTCTGGCTCTGTGAGACATCAGAATACACAGCACTGCAAACTACAACTGTAGTGAACCACTTCGGAATAAAGCTGGATTACGACTGAGCAAACAAAAGGTAATAAAGAACTTGCAAGAAACTGAAATTTGACAGGAACGATCATTGCGCAACCACCAAGATTGAGAGAACGAGGCGAGGCGACCAGGAAAGAACATGCGCCAGCGCGAGTACTGGATTTAGCCCCCCGCCTCCCAATTGTCCTGTTAATGTATAAAATGAATACAAAACACTCTAAAATATCATGAGGGAGTGTTTCTAGTTAGTTAACCATTACAACCTCTATTTTGGGCCAAGAAAATAAACTGCAGTCGGCTAAAAAGAACTTATGTGAACATTCCTTATATGGGTAAGAAATCTAATTTTGCAAGAAAATGTGACGTGATGGAACATTTTGGCTATTTTTCCTGGATTCAGCACCCCAAAATCTATAGGAATCAGTTGCAAAACTGGAGGCAGTTTTTTGGTAGTGTACCTGTGTTATCAGCAGAAAGGAAGCGGTACTAATGCCACTGTACAAGTTGCTAGTGAGGCCTCACTTGGAATATTGTGTTTTGGAGACCATAATCTCGCAAAGGATATAAAAAAGCTGGAAGCAGTTCAGAGGAAGGCGACCAAAATGATTTAGAGCCTGCATCAGAAGACTTATGAGAAGAGACTTGAAGACATAAATATGTACACCTGGAGGAGAGGAGGGACAGGGGAGATATGATTCAGACCTTAAAAACTTATTAATGGTCAAACAACCTTCTTCCAAAGACGGGGAAGCTATAAAACCAGAGGGCATAACATGAAGCTGCAAGAGGGTAAACTGAAAGACAATGTCAGGAAATACTTTTTCACTGAAAGGGTGGTGGGTGCTTGGAATGCCCTCCCAATGGAAATGGTGGGGGCAGACACAGTGACAGAATTCAAAATGGCATGGGACAGACATAGTGAATCCCTTTTATAGCAACACGATAAAGTCAAAATAAGCATAACTTTCTCTTATATCTGAACAAATAGGGGTGACCTACACAGAGTGGTGGGTACACCCCTAAACAGAGGCATGGGGAGAGGTGACCTGCACAGTGCGGCAGGTGCACCTACTCTTGCCACCTTGCTGGGCAGACTAGATGGACCATACTGGTCTTTATCTGCTGTCATATACTATGTTACTATGTAATTTATTTATTTATTTTATTTATTTAACAGCTCTTATATACTGCGCTATTTGACATCAGTGCGGTTTACATTAAACAAAATACACTCAGATTTAGAGAACTTGTCCAAGTTACAGGTAACAGGGGAATAAAACAAGGATTAACTGGGGAATAGCATATAAATAATTAAATAAATAAAAGCAATTACATCAGACTAGTAATAGCACCCACGACAAGACCAAGATCAGCAAACCAGAATCTTCTAGCTATCTCTCCTTTCAAGACCATATGTACACACCAGACAAGCAACAGAGCCTTCTCGCTAAATGCCCCCACAATCTGCTCAATCTACCCAAGATATAAAGAAACTACTAAAAATGTATCTCTTCATAGAACATTTTGGGCCTATTGACATCACCTTAGTGTATATACAATTACCACCTACTCTCCATTGACTCAAGCATAAGCCCCATATTTAACTCCAAGTTATTTACCCCTTGTTCAATGTAAAACAGATCTCTTGAGATTATATGCTGCTGTTCATTGTAAACCGCCTTGGAACAAAGGTGGTATATAAAAAAAACTGTTAAATAAAATACACAGTATTCTCCAGGACCAAGCAGGAAGTCAGTCCTCACTTATGGGTGACGTCGGCGCCGACGGAGCCCTCGCGGAGCAATTTTCCCCAGCTTTCAAAGAAAGCCTTTGGGAATTGCAGCGCGCATGCGCGGTCCCCTTCCCGCCCAAGGGTGCCATCTTAGCCAGTCTTCTTTTTTCCGCGGAGCCCTACAGACGTACCCGTCGTGTCCCCGCGAAAAAAGTTGATTTTTTAGAATTACTCTGTGTTTTTCATTCGGTTCGACGCCGGTCTTTTTCCCGCCGGACTCGCGACGCCGGTCACGAGTCATCTTCTTATTTTTCGGTTTTTTCTGACTTAGTCAGTTTCGTTTTCGGGTTTTCCCTGGCAGCCCGGTCCTTTGACCTCGCCGGGGCCCTTTTTCCCCCGATGGCTGCCAGTGGTTTCAAGCGGTGTGGTCAGTGTGACCGAAATATGTCACTAACTGACACACACGACAATTGCCTCCGCTGCCTGGGCCCGGATCAGGAAGAAATGATCTGTGGGCCTTGTGGCAAACTATCCTCCAAAGCGTTGAGAAGTCGGCGGCATCAGCGGGATAGAATCTTCGCTGACCCCAGCCGTACCCGGACCTCGTCGGAGGCCTCCGCGTCCAGGGTTCCAGCTCGGACCGTCGCCGGAGTTCCTCCGACAGGGGTTCCCCCTCCGGGGACCATCGACGGAAGGTGAAACCCGCGAGGGCGGCGTCGGTGGACGCTCCTGGCTCCGCGAGGGCCAGGTCGCATAGCCCCGATAGCTGCCCCGTGGTCCTTGGAGAAGGAGCACCTCACGAAGCGACCTCGCCTGGAGTCGGAGCTGCCTGCTCGGGTAAGTCCTGTGGTCCTTCTGGACTCGCCTCCGCGACAGCCGACGTCGGGCCCGACGCCGTCGGGGCCCGAGTCGGGGGGCTGCTGGGTCACCTGAGCTCGGACTCAGGTTGACGGCCTTGGAGAGCAGACTGTCTGCCTTCATGGACCAGCAGTGGGCACTGCTCGCTGGCTTCGCTGGCGCCGCTGCCCCGACCGCCGGGACGTCGACGTCGAAGTCGACCCCGGAGACTGAGCCGATCCTCGAGTCGATGCGAACTCGAGTCGATCCTCGGTCGAGGTCGCCCTCGGCCTCCTGTTCGGGACCGAGGTCGCCGACGCCGACTCCCTCGGCGTCGGGGCGGCAGGCGCCGCGCCCTGCCCGGGCCGACCCCACCGAGTCCTCGTCGGAGTCGGTCTGGGAGTCTGAAGAGGAAGAGTCGCCTGATTCTTTTCGGACTCGGTGTGTCCCCTCGGACTCACCTGAGTCCGAACCACGGAAGCAGTCCCCCCCGGAGGATGCCCGGTTCTCGGACTTCGTCAGGGATATGGCCAAGGCTTTGGCCTTACCTGCGGATCCCGAGGAGGAGCCTCGAGCCGAAGAGCTCGACGCCCTCCAGTATGACTCTCCCGCCAGGGAACACTTTACTGTACCGGTTCCTCCCATGCTGGAACGACTACTCTTCCGCATGTGGGAGAGTCCGGCCACCTCGCCGGTCCTGAGCAAGCGGGTCGATTCTGTCTATCGAGTCCGCAAGAGCCCTGGCTTCCAGAAGGCACAGCTACCACACCATTCCATGGTAGTGGAATCGGCCATGCATCGTCTTAAGAGCCAGAAGATGCACTCCTCGGTGCCTCCTGGCAGGGAGGCCCGTAACCTGGATAGCCTTGGTAAGAAGTGTTTCCAGGGCTCTATGCTCGCCTGTCGTGTCCAGACCTACCAGCTATACATGGGCATGTATCTCCAAGACCTGGCTAAAGAGCAAGCCGGCTTCTCCGCTGGTTTGTCCGAGGAACCCTTGCGGAGGTTCCTGGCCTTGTCCACTGGCATTCGGGAATGCTCAAAATTCATGTCCCGAGCAGCCTATGATGGCTTTGAAGCATCGGCTCGAGTGGCCGCAGCCGGCATCGGTGCCCGCCGACAGGCTTGGCTTCAGTCGTCTGACCTTGAGCCCTGGGTGCAGGACAAGTTGGTCGATGTCCCTTGCCGAGGCGAAAACCTCTTTGGCAAGCCCATGGCTGATAAGGCTGCACAAATTGAGACAGAGACTCTCACCAGGACTAGGCTTTCTAGGAAGACCTCCGCCCCTTCCCAGAAAAAGAAAGGCTCGGGAAAGAAGTCCTTTTACCCGAGGAAGGCGACTGCCTACAAACAATACCCCCACTATCAGGCCCCTGCAGCTCCCCAACAGGGCCAGCAGGCCAAGGGACGGGGTAACGGGTCCCGTAGGCAGCAAGCCCCCAAGCCTGCACCACCAGCCCCTGCTCCGCAGGGTGGGGGTTTTTGACTCCTTAAGCATAGCCTCTCCCCCCCGCTGGCTCCTCCCAGTACCGGAGGCCGGCTGGTTCACTTCGCCCACAGGTGGTCCAGCATCACCTCAGATACCTGGGTGCTTCAAGTCGTGCGAGAAGGCTATCTTCTCCACTTCCACCAGGTCCCTCCCTCCTATTTTCCGGGAGAACCTCCACGACCCCCTCTGCACAGGGAATTACTCCTTCAGGAGTTAGCAGGTCTTCTACAGGATCAGGCGGTGGAACCGGTGCCCCACCACCTGAAGGGTCAAGGCTTTTATTCCCGGTATTTTCTAATACCAAAAAGAACAGGAGGCCTCAGACCCATCCTGGACTTGCGCAACCTCAACAAGTTCCTCGTGCGGGAGAAGTTCAAAATGCTTACCCTTGGAATCCTTCTGCCCTACCTCCAGCAGGGAGATTGGCTATGCTCCTTGGATCTAAAGGATGCCTACACGCACATCCTCATCCACCCAAGCCACCGCCAATACCTAAGGTTTGTGGTGGCAGGAAATCATTACCAGTACAGAGTACTGCCCTTTGGCCTATCCTCCGCACCGCGAGTCTTCACAAAATGTCTCGCGGTGGTGGCGGCCCATCTCCGGCTTCACGGCCTCTGTCTTTCCGTACCTCGACGACTGGCTCATCAGAGCAGCGTCCGCTCTGGAGGTCACCAACGCCACGCGCCGCATGGTGACTCTTCTGCAGTACTTGGGCTTTGTTATAAACTTCGCAAAGTCCACTTTGCTCCCCTCACAGGATCTCGAGTTCATCGGCGCAAGGCTGCACACTCCTCAGGCACGAGCGTACCTACCGCTCGACAGGGCTCAACGGCTCATGGACCTAGCCGACTGTTTTTGCAGCCAGCCCCTGGTCTCCGCCAGGCGCTTCCTGAGACTACTCGGCCATATGGCTTCCACTGTCCATGTGACCCCCAATGCCCGCCTGAATATGCGGCCTGCTCAATGGTGTCTCCGCCGGCAGTGGCGACAAGCCACAGGCGGCCTAGCAGACCTAGTGCGCGTCTCCGAGCCGCTGATCTTGTCTCTCCGGTGGTGGCTCCAGCGGCCGAACCTGATATTCGGCATGCCTTTCCAGTCACCTCAGCCGGCCCGGGTGCTGACAACAGATGCATCCCTCCTGGGCTGGGGAGCGCATTGCCAAGGGGCACGTACTCAGGGCCTCTGGACCACGTGGGAGTCTGCTCAGCAGATCAACTTCCTGGAGCTCAGGGCGATCCGCCTGGCTCTCAAGGCCTTCTCCCACCTGACTTCTCACCAGTCCGTCCTTGTCCAGACGGACAATCAAGTTGCCATGTTCTACGTGAACAAGCAGGGGGGCACGGGCTCCTTCCTCCTCTGCCGGGAGGCACAGAAGCTCTGCTCTTGGGCCGTCAGTCACGGCGTTCTCCTCAAGGCAGGTTATCTCCCAGGCCAAGAGAATTGCCTGGCGGACAAACTCAGCAGGATCCTCCAGCCGCACGAGTGGCGTCTGGATCCCTTGGTAGTTCAGAAGCTCTTTCTAAAGTGGGGCCTCCCCACGGTGGATCTCTTTGCCAGTCCTCACAACCGGCAACTTCCTCGCTTCTGCTCTCGTCAGCCTCACCCCCTTCGGGTTGCGGCGGACGCTTTTCTACTCTCATGGTCGGGGAGCCTTCTGTACGCTTTCCCTCCCATCCCGCTAGTCTCTCGGACTCTTTTCAAGGTTCTCCGAGACAAAGCCTTCATGATCCTGGTGGCCCCTCGCTGGCCCAGACAGCCGTGGTTTCCGCTCCTGCTGCAATTAGCGGTGGAGGATCCATTCCCTCTGGGGTTACAAACCGGATCTCCTCACTCAGGATCAGAGGTCTCTGCTACACCCCAACCTCAGGTCTCTCAACCTAATGGCCTGGCTGCTGAGAGGGTAGTCCTTGCTCCCCTTCTCCTGCCGGCAGAGGTGGAGGAGGTCGTCCTAGCTTCGCGACGACCTTCTACCCGCAAATGCTACGCCCTTAAATGGCGTCGTTTTTCCGTTTGGTGTACCCGACAGTCTCAGGATCCCTTCTCCTGCCCGGTGTCGGTGGTCTTGCAGTACTTGCTATACCTCTCTAATCTGGGACTTAAGTCCAACTCCGTCAAAGTTCACCTTAGTGCTCTTTCAGCACATCATGTGCCGGTGGACGGCAGACCTCTCTCCAACGACCCTCTCGTAGCGAGGTTTCTCCGAGGTCTCCTTCTACTTAAACCACCTCTGCGCCCGCCAGCGCCTGACTGGGACCTGAATGTGGTTTTGCAGCGGATCACCTGTCCGCCTTTTGAACCTATGGCTACCTGTTCTCTCCGTTTTCTTTCTTGGAAAACACTGTTCTTGATAGCCCTCACTTCCGCTAGACGCGTAAGTGAATTGCAGGCCCTCGTGTCTGATCCCCCTTACACTCGGTTCTACAAAAATAGGGTAGTCCTACGGACTCACCCAAAATTTCTTCCAAAAGTGGTCTCCCCTTTTCACATCAATCAGGAGGTGGTACTTCCAACCTTCTTTCCCAGACCACACTCCAGCCGAGCTGAAACGGTCCTCCATACCCTGGACTGTAGAAGGGCTTTGAACTTCTACCTTGACCGTACGCGGGAGCACCGTAAAGCTGCTCAGCTTTTTGTGTCTTTTGACCCCAATAAATTGGGGCTCCCGGTCTCCAAGCGTACTCTGTCCTTCTGGGTTGCGGACTGTATCTCTTGGGCTTATGGGGCAGCCGGACTCTCCTTGGAAGGTCGAGTCACGGCTCATTGCGTTCGGGCAAAGGCTACGTCAGTGGCTTACCTCCGCTCTGTTCCGCTGGCAGACATCTGCCGGGCCGCTACTTGGTCTTCGAGCCAGACTTTTGCGGTCCATTACTGTCTCGAGAGGGAGTCCCGCAGGGACAGTGCTTTCGGACAGGCAGTCCTCCGTAATCTCTTCGAGGTCTGAGCAACTCCTACCCTCCATCCCGGATGTGGGCTACCGGTGGGTAATAATTCAGCGAAGATTCTTTCCTTCTGTGCTGCTGAGCTAGAGGGAGCTCATTTTGTGCTTAGGGTCTCCGGTAGCCTTGAGCTTGGGAGTCCCATAAGTGAGGACTGACTTCCTGCTTGGTCCTGGAGAAAGCGTAGTTACTCACCTGTAACAGGTGTTCTCCAGGAGCAGCAGGAATCAGTCCTCACAACCCTCCCTCCTCCCCGTGGAGTTGCAATCATCTGCTTTAGTTTTTTTGCAAATTTTTATGCTGTCTTTTTAGCTATGTCATCTGACTGGCTAAGATGGCACCCTTGGGCAGGAAGGGGACCGCGCATGCGCGCTGCAATTCCCAAAGGCTTTCTTTGAAAGCTGGGGAAAATTGCTCCGCGAGGGCTCCGTCGGCGCCGACGTCACCCATAAGTGAGGACTGATTCCTGCTGCTCCTGGAGAACACCTGTTACAGGTGAGTAACTACGCTTTCTTTGCCAGCACCATAGTTCAAAGGCATCCGTTTTCTTCCTGTCCATCTTTTTCACTGTCCAAACTTTGCATCTGTACGATGGGGTTTACATTTTACATTTTTATTTTTTAACTGTTTAATTAGTAATAGTTGATCTATGTTTGTGTGCCTGGGGAGAGGGATTCTGCTGGTATATAGTTTGAATGTATGTAGAGCTATAGTAGTTTGACTTGTTTAGCTTTTCCAGTTCTTGCTATGCATGTTCTAGATTTTTTTTCAGGGTTTTGTTACTTAAAGTATCTGGCAATGAATGGATTTTGTGTTGCTGTTATTGAGGTAATAACTAGTACTGAATATGTCTTTTTTTGGGTATGACAATCTGTAAGGGGATACATTCTAGCTCTGTTCTGTATAGACTCCAGAACAAGTAAAAACTCTTGATATTTATTTATTGCCTTTTTTGTACCGCTAACGGTATACACATCATAGCAGTTTACAACCTGAAGAAAATGGTGAGCTGGGTACAAATAAAACCACCGATTCAAGCCTAAGACATTTAAACGGGGCAGAGAAACACAAAGGATGAGATGCTGTTGGACAACACTATCAAACGGAGACAATGGGACATATAAGTACATACATGAGGGTTAGACAAGGAGTTGGTGGGAAACTCAGTTTTATTGGAAGACATGCTCAAAAAAACAAGTTGCCTTGAGTTTCTTGTATGAAGAGAGAGCATTCCAAAGGTGGTGGGCAGAGAAACAAGACAATGGATGTGTAATGTAGATTGGAATGGAACGACTAGGAGACTTTCATTAGCTGAGTGCAAGGAAAAGGTCTGGCAGTAAGGGATGAGTTGTGAGTGGAGGTCAGTAAGTGTGAATTTTTTCAAAAATTCAACCACATGGAAAAACTGTGCAGCACATCAGTCCCAGATTTCTTACTGATGAAGTAAGCAGATACTAAAAGAATTTGGGGAGAAAAAAATAAAATTCAATATCAGTTATAACAAACTCTGTTACTACAGCAAAATGATATTTGTGTTTGGGGTTTTTTTAGCTGAGCCGCAGATGGTAGTGTTGACTGTGCCCCACACACGAGCACGTTTTGTCAGGCGTCTAGAACAGTGGTACTCAACTTATCATTCCCACTATGCTAGTAATACTTGTCACTCTTTAACACTTCTTTGCTATTTTTAGCTCATTTCAAAAATTTGAAACATGCTATTAGCTTTGTGCCCATCAGCATATAACAGGAGCTGTCCAGGTCGTGGTGCTGAATAGCAGTGAAACATGCTTTAATAAACCGCTCCTGCTCCTTCCCAATCGCTGGTCATGCCTGTTGTCAGTCTAACATTATTGCATCTGTTATTTGTTTCCTTCCTAGGTTATGATGTTCGGAAACACTTTCATTGCACAAGAATTGCTGAAACAAGGTGCCTGTGCCAACGTCCAAGATGGTTATGGCACCACTCCAGCCCATGATGCAGCACGGACGGGTTTTCTGGAAACCCTGCAGCTTCTGGTGGAGCATGGCGCAGATGTCAATGTGTCAGACAGCAGTGGCTCTCTGCCCATCCATGTGGCTATTCGAGAAGGCCATGCTGATATAGTGAACTTCCTGGTAGCAGAGTCCAACCTGCAGCACCAGGATGCCCAGGGTCTGACAGCACTGGACCTTGCAAAACTTGGGGGAGAACCACACGTTCTGGCTGTTTTGGAACAGTATCAGATGTAATATCCTTGATTTTAGGAGAGGAAAAAGGTTGAATGCCCCAGCCTCATGAACACAGTGTTTGTGTGTTACTTGTCCTGATGTATAAATTATTGTAACGATTCTCATCAGCAGAGAATCACTATGTTTGCCAGAAATGGAAAAGCAATACATGCTAGAAGGTGTTAGGATTGAAATTGTTAACTTTTAATACAGACCAATTAATTTAAGGTACTTAAGGAGAAGTGTTTCAAAATGTTTGGTTGCACTATGTAATCTTCAGTAGCGCTTTTTTAAAAGCTCACTTTTCCACTTGGCCATTAAGAAATACAGCCGTAAATGCTCTTTACATTCCCTTTCCCCATGCCCTCTGAAGACCCTGAATTATTTTCATGTCGACAGAATGCTATTACCACCAGTGCTAGCCTTGGTGGCCTGGTCTCTGCCCTCACTGGAGTCTGACACTATGAGAAACCAGTGAAGGTTTCTTGTTTCTCTTGTGTGTTCATGATTGGCAGCAAGGCAAAAAGGCCTACCGATAGTCTCGTATCCTGGAAAAATATTATAAATGGGCAAAGGCATTTGGTCCTGTAATATTTCCCCAGACTGGGCTGTGTTTAGAAAAGTTCTTTCTCTTTTGCTGTTGTCCTAGAAGTGTTACCCCTTAGACTTTAGATTTTCTGCAGTGTTCAGTATTCTAGATGGTTGTTTTTTTTTTTGCACTGTGGCAGTAGACCTTTGCAGCATTTCAGTGCAGTCTTGGCAATGTCTGATTTAGCACTTTTTTTGGTATTGCATATAATTGGGAGTCCTGAGGCCAAATCAAGCCACAGCATTCTCCGATGAAGACAGTAAACAATGATAATCTTCTTGCTGTTTCTACAGAGAACAGAAACATGCTGTTTATACAGCTCACAAATAGTATGAATCTGTCCCACAGTGGGTTTGTTAATTTTAAATACCTCACACTCTTTTATGTTTTAATAATATTCAGGGAGACATGTTGTTGTGGCTTAGAGAAATGAGTGTGTTTTCCTCTTTACAGAAAGCACTCTGAAACAACTGTCCATTTCTCAGAGTTCAAATACAGAAGCAAAATCAATCTCTTCAGAGCACAGAGGAAAATCATCCTAGATGCTTGACTCTTCTGTATGCTGAGAAGTTGAATACAGCTGTTTCCCTTTGACCACCTTTTGTTATTTACCGTTAGCTTACAATGAGAATACCTCATCCCACATAAAGTAACAGAAGTATGTGTGTTGGTTGCATTTCCTAATTTGTAACAGAAACAGCAAAGTGCAAAGATTTTTATGGGCTTGGGGAGAGATTCTTAATTACACCCTCTAAATGTTTGTCTTCCCAGAGTGCTTACTGTAAATGAATTGCACCATTGTTGATTTCAGCTGTGTAGATGAGTTTTTAAATCACTTTTATTTATTACACTTTTGAATGAAATGTGTATAATAATTTAATGTTGTTTTTTTAATCATTAAATTGTTTGCCGATGTAAAAGATTGCAACTGGGATTTTCTTTTTTTAATTAGTTCCTTGTGGAGATGGTTGAGGAATCAAGATAGAAAAGAAACTTATTGTGTTTTTACCAGATTTATTAGGAACTTTCTCAAGAATGGCCTTTTTTTTTATTTCATGAACTGTAACCTTAAGATCAAACAATGTGAGGGGGATTGAGGATAAGACCTCAGCAGAAATAGTGTCCAGTTAATCTCAAGGAGAGTCTGAAGAAAGGCTACCAAAAATGAGGCAGGACTCTAATTATGCATTCCCTAGAGTTGGTGGGGACAATACAACAGAGAATGAAATGCTTTAAGGGTTAAAATACACAACAGGATAAACATTCACTGCTCGAAATGTTCTAGGAGGGGGAGGTGGGCAAGGAGCAAGACTGGAGCAGTAACATCAGGAGGTATGCCATAAAAAGGAAGGTTGGTATGTTGCAATTAACTAAAAAACTTGGGACAAGCAGAGAGGCCTCCTAATAGTTAAGAAATAGGGCTAAAGTTGGGGATTAAGTTGGTTCTTGCATAACTGAAATAGGGGAAACAGGAAAGACATTGGCGGGCCTTGCTGTCTATTTGCTATCCAATTTTCTGTTTCTACTGCTCACAATTTACAATGAGGATTTTTTCCTGAAGCAGTTTGCAGTCGGGATGCGGCTTGCTGCAGATAAGCAGCAGGGTGAGCAGTTTTTGCCTGTAGCAAAGGAAGCTTGTAAAATAAAACCTCATTTATGTATGTGGCAAGCCGTAACTACCTAAGCCAATGCCATGTACTAGACAGTTGGGGATGCTGAGGAATGAGACTAGATAACTTAGGGGAGGTGAGTAACCCAAAAAGCAGCATGAATGCTTAATTCCTTAGCGTTCCTCCAGCTTAGTCCTCCACCTCTGTGTTGTGAACCTCCTCCTGCAGCTTGGAGACTGGACATGACAAACTCGTGACATCACTGGATATAGCATGCTGAAATCTCCCATCAGCCCCAGTGTGTCCAGTCTCCATGCAGCAGGAGGACTTTGTGAGCCTAGATGCTGGGCTCACTAGAGAAACGGATAAGGAGCAACTTAGTCAGGGTGCTAGGCTTTAGGTCTATAAAAACATTTTAGGTTCAAGCCGTTTTGATTTGTTCCTATAAGTTTTTGTTTTTTGGGATATCCCTTTAAATTGTATTTTCAAAAAAAAAAATTAGCGGGAGGGGGGCTGGTCAGTCTCCCTGCCGCACCAGGACTTCTGTTTTTAGTTGCAGGAGTTCTATCCCTGGACAGGGCAGGAGGCAGCTCCTGAAGCGGATTGCCTGTCCCTTCACTATTCTTAGCTGTACAGCAGGAGCGTGGTCGGCGGCAGCAGTATGGGTACAGCATGCTCTCGCTGTGAACATTGCTCCTAGAGCAGGGTAACGTTGCAGCTTGAAGGGCCCAGGGCTCCAATGGTACGTTCTCCATTCTCGGCAGCGGTGCCGAATTTGGGGGGTAATTCTGCAGCCGGAGGGTGTCTCTCTTCAGGGCTGCACGCCAAAACCGGGTTTCCTTTGCAGCCGCTGCCATTTTAATATAGCGGTTTTTACCGCGTGGCTCTTTACGACGGCGGCGGGGCGTGCAGGCTGCTGAGGGTTGTCAGGAGCCCTGCTCCCGTTTTTTCTATATCTTCGTTTGGGGTTAAACTGTATTTTATTTATTTATTTTGAGTGAGATAGTATTTACACTAGAGCTGGGGTTTTCCTGTTAGGGGAGCCCTCTATTAATTCTTCCAGGCGATTGCAGAGGGAATTCGAGTAAGAGACTCAGTGTTTTCTTTGGTATACCGTGGGTTTTATTTAAAAAAAAAAAAAAGGTGAGTTAATTCGATAAGTGGCCAGGCCTATTGGGCATGCCAGCACATGTCAGCGCGCCTGCAGTGCATAGTTTGTGGCACCCACAGGGGCACGGTGGCAGACACCGGCATCTGTAGGGGCTGTGCTGCTGTTTCGGTCAGTGTGGAGCAGCAGATGGAGAGCACAGCGGTCCCAGATTTGCAGGGCGCCACAACGGCAGTGGAGGGCAAGCTGTGGGACCCTTCCCCGTCGGCATCCGTTCCGGAGGACCCGACAGTGGGTCCTTCGACGTCCGCGGGGGCAGGAACGGATTCTCAGCAGGTAGCTTTTTGTTTGAGGCATCAGGGTAAATTGCCGGATCCCTCGTTGCTTCCCTCAACTACCCCGCAATCCAGTAGGGCAGAGGGGGGGACGCGCTCTCCGAAACCGCCAAAGAGGTCTCGCCCTGCGGATCAGCAGTCTTCTGACCTGGCGTGGCAGGAGGTGGAAGATGCAGACCTGGATTTGGAAGCTGATATGGAAGAGTTGGATGAAGGGGAGATTCCGGAACCTGAGGATCAGGCGAGAATCATTTGAGTGTTCCGAAGGGATAAGCTCGCCACTACGCTGCCCGTTGAAGAGGACGATGGGGAGGACCCTATCATTCAAGCGGTGTGGCAGGCTCAGATAGTCTTTCCCGTACACAAGATGGTGGATCGGATGAGTGGGATCAACAGGAGGCGGGGCTCCGGGGGATTCAAACTATGAACAATCTCTATTCCTTGGCGGAGAAAGACAAGGAGAAATTCCGTTCTCCGCGAGTCGACGCTGCAGTATCCGCGGTCACTAAAAAGACCACCATTCCGGTGGAAGGTACTGCGGCCTTAAAGGACGTGCAGGATCGAAAGGTGGATGGTTTGTTGAAACAATCCTTTGAGGTGGATGCAGTGTCATTGCAGGCTTCCATTTGTGGAACTTGGGTTGCAAGAGCCTGCCTCAGATGGTCACAACACTTATGGCAGTCGGCTGCTTTGGACCAGGACAGTGTCAGGGAGCTAGAACATCTGTAGTCCGGAACCGCTTATTTGGCAAATGTGCACTATGACCTGGTCAGAGCTTTGGCCAATAGCATGGCCTTGCTGGTGGCTGCCCGTAGATCTGTGGCTCAGAAATTGGGCGGCGGACGGATCTTCCAAGTCTAGACTGTGTAAAGGAAAGTTATTGTTTGGAGAGGATCTTGACAAGCTGGTCAAAGATTTAGGGGAGTCCAAAGGGGTAGGCTGCCGGAGGACAAACCCCTAAGCAAGGGAAATTCTCCCCGGCCTTTAGAGGTCAGTTTAAAGATTTCTGGAGATTTCGCTCTTCTCGTTTGGGTGGCTTCCAAAGGGGAAGATTTTGCTTCTCGGGGGCAGGGGTTTCATGGCTTTCGAGGAGCAAGTCGAGGATTTGCTGTGTCAGTCGCAGGGTCTGTGCGTAAGCCACAATGAAAGGAGGTGGGTCCAGGCAGGCAACCAGTCGATAGGGGGGCGGCTTCGGGGGTTTCTGCCTGCCTGGATACAGATAACGACCGATCAGTGGGTGTTGGAGATAATACGCGAAGGTTATGCGCTAGATTTGGCAAGGCCAGTTCGGGACTCCTTTGTGATGTCTCCTTGCAGAGGGCTCGCAAAGGCTCTGGCGCTCTGGCAGACACTGGACCGGCTGGTGCAGTTGGGAGCCGTGGTGCCGGTAGAGGAGTATGGAGCGGGACGGTATTCCATTTATTTCGTGGTGCCAAAGGATGGTGCCTTTCGGCCTATCCTCGATCTCAAGGGGGTAAATCGTTCGCTCGGAGTACCACATTTCAGAATGGAAACTCTACAATCGGTCATAGTGGCAGTGACGCAAGGAGAATTTTTCTCACCTCCTCTAGATCTTACGGAGGCATATCTGCACTTCCCGATCAGAGCGTCTCATCAACGGTACTTGCGCTTCGCTCTGCCTTGGGGGCATTATCAGTTCCAAGTGCTACCTTTCGGTCTGGCTACAGCTCCATGCACCTTTTCACCAAGATCATGGTGGTGGTTGCGGCGGCCCTACGAAAAGGAGTCCTGGTTCATCTTTACCTCGACGATTAGTTGATTCGGGTGAAGTCCGCAGCCGAGAGCAAAAGAGCCACGGACAAGGTGGTGATGTTCCTTCAGAGTCTTGGCTGGGTGATCAATCTGTCCAAAAGCCAGCTGGTGCCAACCCAGATCCTCGAGTATCTCGGTGTGCGGTTCGATACGCAGAGGGGAGCGGTGTTCCTGCCGGATCGGAGAGTATGAGCGCACCAGCACCTGGTGTGAGAGTTCTGGTCTGTCCCAGCGCCCACGGCATGGAGTTACTTTCGGGTGCTGGGAACAATGGTGGCGACCCTGGAGGTGGTTTCGTGGGTCTGTTTTCATATGAGGCCATTGCAGAGCTCATTGTTGCACCGATGGTCTCATCAGACCAATTCATTGAGCAAATGACTGCCTTGTCCTTTGCGGGTCAAGCAGGCCCTTTTGTTGGTGGCTCAGGCCCGAGTCCCTGGAGCTGCCGGAGTGGTTCATGCTGATGATGGATGCCAGTCTGACAGGGTGGGGAGCTCACTGCGGGGAGCTCTTCGCGCAGGGCATTTGATTGATCATTTGCTCTCTTCCGGAGACCAATCGGCTGGAACTCTGAGCGGTCTGGCTAGACCTGTGAAGCTTTGAGACAAGAGTGACAGGCTGGGCCATACGGGTACTGTCCGACAATGCAGCGACTGTGGCCTACATCAATCGGCAGGGCGGTACCAGAAGTGTAGCAATGGAAAAGGAGGCAGACAATCTGTTCTCTTGAGTAGAACATCGGTTGACAGCGATCTCGGCGGCACACATTGCTGGAAAAGACAACATGCAGGCGGATTTCCTCAGGATCCAAGTGGATGCAGGGGAATGGGAATTGCATCCGGACGCGTTTGGCATCCCCCATCTCTGAACTAGTTGCTCGATCATGGATCTGATGGCGACCTTCCAGTCCGCAAAGTCGGCATGGTTCTTCAGCAGACGGGAGAGAATGTCAGAAGGCATCAACGCTCTCATGCAGCCGTGGCCGTCGGCAGGGCTCCTGTATGTCTTTCCACTGTGGGCGCTCATCGGAAGTGGTTCAGTGGATCGAAGCACATCAGGGATGGGTGCTGCTAATGCCTCTGGACTGGCCAAGGCTCCCATGGTATGCCGCTCTCATGCGCTTACTGGACGGAGACCCTTGGAGGTTGCTGGTGTCAGAGAAGCTGTTGATACAGGGTCCGCTCCAAATGCCTCAAGTGGATCGGTTCTCGCTTACGGCTTGGCCATTGAAAGGGCGAGGCTGAGGAAGAAGGGGTATTCCAGAGCGGTGATTACTTTACTTCATGTAAGAAAGCGTTCCACAGCGTTAGCGTATGTGCGCATATGGTGGCTTTTTGAGGACTAGTGTTCGCAGCGGCAATGCCGTTCGTGCCATTGCTATTGGCTTTCCTTCAAGATGGTTTTGATTAAAGGTTTAGCAGCCAGTTCTTTAAAGGTTCAATTAGCGGCCCTATCCTGTTTATAGAGGTAAGGTGCATGGAATGGCTCTTGGGTCACACTTCGATGTGGTGCGTTTCCTTAAAGTAGTCACCAGATTGCGACCTGCATGTCGTAGTTCGGTTCCAGCCTGGGATCTCAACCTGGTCTTGGGGGCTCTGGTCAGGGAACCCTTTGAGCACTTAGACCAGGTGTCGGTTAAGGATGTCACTTTGAAAACTGTCTTTTTGGTAGCCTTTTTTTTGGCGAGATGCATCTCAGAGTTGCAGGCGCTATCCTGTAGGGAGCCGTTCTTGTGTTTTCTAAAGAAAAGGTTGTTCTTCAAACGGTGCTGTCATTTTTGCCAAAGGTTTCCTCTTTGTTTTCATTTAAATCAAACAGTACCTTTGCCGGTCCTCGGAGCTGGAGGGGAAACAGTGTCAGACCATGGTTTGCGCTGTCTCGACGGCAAGAGAGTGCTGAGGCATTATTTGAAGGTTTCCGATTCTTTTTGCAGATCGGACTGTCTTTTTGTGTTGTTTGGGGGACCACGAAAAGGAGAGGCGGTGGCGGCTATTGCCAGATGGATTAAAGAGGCCATTGTGTATGTCTTGCAGGGTCGCCCAGCGCCGGGGGGTTTAAGAGCACATTCCACTAGAGCGCAAGCAGTGTCCTGGGTGGAACACAGCTTGGTTCTGCCGGTGGAGATTTGTAGAGTGGCTACTTGGTCCTCTTCATACTTTCAGTAAACATTACTGCCTTGATGTTTTGGTGGCAAATGATGCCTGTTTTGGGTCGGCGGTGTTTTGCTCTGGCTGGACTGGGCCTTCCTGTGAATACTGCTCTGTTACATCCCAGAGGTGGAGGACTAAGCTGCAGGAATGCTAAGGAAATAGTAATTACACTAACCTGGTAAGTGTAGTTCCTTTTAGTGACGACAGCTTAGTCCTCATTCCCGCCCAGGGATGGATTTGTGACGGAGCGCATTTTGTGAAATTTAGTGCAAAGTTACAGGTGAGTGTTCGAGCTAAGCCTTTACTATTCTATGCTTTCTATCTTGTGTCTGTCTGGCAGAGGGCTGGGGAGCAAGAGTGGTCACAGGTTCGCTGTGGTCAGAAGGGGATTGGCTGGGCTGAATAATTATTGGTTATGCTGTTGTAGTTTCAGTATTGCCTTATTATTAATATGATAGCTACTTGTTTGTTGCTCTTTTTGAGTCTGCTTTGTCAATAGTTCATTGGGAATGATGGGAGATTTCAGCATGCTGTATCCAGTGATGTCATGAGTTTGTCATGTCCAGTCTCCTAACTGCAGGAGGAGGTTCACAACCCAGAGATGGAGGACTAAGCTGCCGTCACTAAAGGAACTATAATTACCAGGTTAGTGTAATTACTATTTACAAAACCTCTTACAATTGAGGTCTAGATTTTCAAGGCAGTGCTATTTGCAAGCCTAAAGTGGAAAATATCCCTACACAAAAAAAATATATCAAAAAGCCCACTTAGGGCCTAGGCTAACACTTTGCTCTCAAAAGACTTGTCGCTTGACTGATGCCCCAGGATGAACAACGGATAGGGCACCTCTGCACCTGTTCAGTAATGAAATTGATGCAGCGATTATTCTTCCTCTCCACTGCCCACTAAAAAGAAACTAGTTTAGATGGGTTTAGCTCTCCCATCATGTACTTTTAGCAGTGGCCCCAGCTATAGGAAGAGACTAAATTGCAAGGGGGACTGGCTTCTGTGGGCATGTTAAGGAGCTCAAAAGGGCCTAGCTGTAGACAATGTCCAGGGTAGTATCCCAGCTACTTAAAGGTGTGCTTCCCCAACAATCTCTTCCATCTACAAACTTGTTCATCTATTGATATTTTAATCTCCTCTAAGCTAACTCCTTCAACGTTTGTAGCTTGTAAACTGCTCAGCCGTTTCACAACCAAGCACGAGGTTGAGGCACACTTAAAAGCTTAAAGACGATTGCATGCTGAATGTATAAGAAACATGCACAGGCAATTACTAGCCAGCGTGGAAGCGTTGTTCACTGGAGTTACCGCTCACAAGTTCCAAACGTGTGCCAACTGCTTCTGTGCACCGCTGGAAGAAAGAAAACCACTCCTGAACAGTGACCCTAAAACTTTTCAAGATAATACGATAACGAGCTCAGTGGCAGACTTTCAAATATGGGGAAGTCCGCTTCAAAAGATACAGGAGACGCTGCAAGTGGGCCACGTTTGTCCTTGGACCCTCCGCCCTGCAGGGGCCACTTGGGCTGAATTTACACCACGGTTCCAGCATCGCCCATTTCTGAGCGCAGTGACTTCAGCGGCAAAGGGCTGGAGAGGTGGAGGAAGCTGCCGGTTACCCACCACAACCCAAAACCTTTGGGAGAAGGAAGGGGGCAGGTTATCAATAGGGAAGAGTAGATCCTGCTTCTGGTTTCTCATTACTAGTTCTAAACCTGCAATAAAAGGAATCAAGAAACTACAGAATTAAACAGAAATAAATAAATAAATAAAAAAACCAAAATTTGTTCACAGACTTTCGCAAGACATCAGAAAAGACCAAAGCGGAAGACACTAGACGGCAACACAATCGCCTCGCCCCGCCCCGCCCCGCCATTGGCTGAGAACGTGCGTGACCTTTGCCCTCCCCTCCCCTCCCTGAATGGCAACACGTACTTCCGGGCTCGTGCTTTGGCCGTGGTGGCGGACGGATCTCAGTGATGTCGAAGGCGCGTGAGCTGAAGATCAACCGGAAGTTCGCGGCTCGCTACGAGCAGTACCGGCGGCGAGAAGAGCTGCAGCGGCGTGAGTGCGGCCCTCCCTCCCTCTGCAGCGCTGCACTGTGGGGCTTGTGGTTTTGGGAGGAAGCGCCCGACAGGCTTCAACCAGGCCCGGCTTTACCTTATTACACGCAGAGACTTGTAGTTTTGCTTTTCTTCCGCAGTACAATGGAGAAAGCAGAACTACATGTCCCTGCATGCAATGGGGTAAACCTAGGACTGGATCAAGCCCCTCGGGCGCATCTGGAGCCAGTTTGCAACAGGTTACACAGGGTCCAGCAGGATAATTAGGGGAAGTGAGGACTGGAGTTACTGGTCCTCTTGGAAACACTACTACAAACATAAATTCCAGGAATGACATTATTGGCCAGTCCTGGATTTGGGCCGGTCCTTATCTTGGACCTATAGCATTGACTTCAGTAGGTAGGATCAGGGTTCAGGACTGACCAGAAAATCTCCCGTCTGACATTGGCTAATGAGGCCAGGGCTGATGGATCTTGACTCATCTGATCTCCCTTTCCTTCCCCTTGTTTTTACCCTGGCTTATACCTCTGTGTTTTGTCTTGATTGTAAGCTCTGATGAGTCTATGCAGTGCTGCGTATGACTGACAGCGCTATACAAATGCTCAATAGTAGTAGTAGTAGTAGTGATGCATGGCTGTTAGGTGCCCTAGGTGAAACTTCAGCTTTGTGCCCCCTCACACTTAACGGTTAGACCCTTAGCGTCCCCCATAATTATTTAACTTGATTGTGTTATCTCAATACTATTCCTTTCAGAACAGTCCTATAAAAATTAACATTTGGACATCACACCTTAAAGTATTTAAACTTTGCTTTGTAAATATATACTAATGAGGGATCTTTCAGAAGCCACTTACAAAGGTACATGAACTATTTGCCTATTGCCCATTCTTCCCGCAGGTAAAAATACGCATTGATAACTGCCAAAAGCCATTTTGACTGCAATTGCTCTTTGCTTCTCCCTCAGCCCACGAAATTGCTGCCCTGTGTTGTTGTTGTTAAGTGCCGTCGAGTTGGAGTCGACTCATGGCAACCCTCTGGATAGCTATCCTAAATTGTGTTCGGTCTTGAGTCAGGCAGCTCATTGTTGATAGACTGGTACCCGTAGCTGCTGTTATTGTATCGATCCTTCTCATTGCCGGCCTTCCTCTTTTGCATTGATTGACCTTCTATTTGCCAAGCATGATGTCTTTCTCTAATGATCTCTCTCTTTGCATGATGTGTCCAAAGTATGAAAGTTGAAGTCTTGTCATCTGAGCTTCTAAAGAAAGCTTAGGTTTGATCTCCTCTAGTACCGACTGGTTTGTTCTTCGGGCAGTCCATGATATACACAGTATTCGCCGCCAACACCATAATTCAAAGGCATCAATTTTCTTCCTGTCTATCTTTTTCACTGTCCAGCTTTCACATCCATATGATGTTTTTGAAAATACCATGGCTTGAACAAGTCAAATCTTTGTATGGAGAGAGACATCTCTGCTCTTGAGAATCTTGTCTAGGTCTAGCCATTCTGCCAAAAGCAATGCGTCGTCTGATTTCTTGATTGCTTGTTGCTTCTTTATTGATAGTTGATCCAAGTAGGTTAAAGTTGTTCACGATTCCAATTTCTTCTCCTTCAGTGATGAACCTGTTGATTATGCCAGTTGTCATGATCTTTGTCTTCTTTACATTAAGGTGCAGGCCCATTTTGAGACTATGTTCTTTGATTGTGAGAAGCAAATGTTTCAGATCATCTTCACTTTTTGCTGCCCTAGGTGTTCTCATGATTTGCCTCTTGGTCAGGTCTGCCCTGAACAGTAACAAACTATTACTAGAATTTGATTTCTATAGTGCTGCCAAAGGCATACACCATGATGGGTGCTTTGGTTATAGTTATCTGAAAAAGAGACGGCGGAGGGGAGATATGATAGAAGTCTATAAATTAATGAATGGAGTTGTACGAGTAAACGTAGATCGGTTGTTTACACCATCAAAAAGTAGAAAGACTAGAGAATACACAATGAAGCTACAATGTAACCCATTTAAGATTAATAAGAGAAAATATTTTTTCATTCAACGCATAATCAAACTCTGGAATTCATTACCAGAGGATGTAGTAAAAGCTGTTAGTGTAGCTGGGCCTAAAAAAGGTTTGGACAAGTTTCTGGAGGAAAGGTTCATAAAACATTATTAAAGAAGATCCGGAAAATCATTGCTTACCCCCGGGCAAACACTGTGGAACCTGTGTGCCTCTTTGGGAACTTGCCAGGTATTTATGACCTAGATTGGCCACTGTTGGAAACAGGATACTGGGCTTGATGGACTTTGATCTGACCCCAGTGAGGCATATCTTATGTTATTTTCTCTTAATTAACCAGTAAGCTCAGGTGTTCAGTTCTAGTGTAGCGGGCCCCCCTTCTACTGTCCCCAACATTTATTATTTATGGACATGCACTGTTTGCTTGTCTGAGGGACAGCAAGGACTACATAAAAGCAGGCTGTGTCAACCCATTGATGATGGATGCAGTCAACTGGCAGGCCTTCTATTTGCCTTAAGCTGACAAAGAGCTTTCTAAAGCATGGAGGGCTCCCCGAAAGTGACTGCAGTGAAGATCTCTCTATCTTGCTTTTCTCCACTACTACTACTACTAATCAGCACTTATAAAGCGCCATGCACGCAGCGCTGCACAGCTTACCTACAAGAGACAGTCCCTGCCCGTCAGAGTCATGCTCATCGGAGCTTACAATCTAGATAGAACAGTACAGAGCATTTGTCAGTTCTGCGCAAGGTATGGTGTGCAGTTTGGTCTGTAGTTTGGTCATAAATGTTGACGGGGGTTAGGGTAGGATGAGGAAGGAGTCAGGATCTGAATGCAACGGTGAAGAGGTGGGTCTTCAACTGGATTTGAAGAGGGCCAGGGAGGATGCCTGGCACACAGACGCAGGTAGACTGTTCCAGGCGTGAGGTACAGCAAGGTGAAAGGAGCGCAGTCGGGAGTTCATGGTGCGTGTGAAAGGCATTGATATAAGTAATTTGTTAGCGCAGCCAAATTTCGACAGGGGACGTAGGGAGAGATAAGAGATGAGAGGTATTGAGGGGCCATAGAGTGAATGCATTTATAGGTCAGCAGGAGAAGCTTGAATTGGATGCGTAACTGGACAGGGAGCCAGTGAAGCGACTTGAGAAGAGGAGTAATGTGGGCATGGCGAGGCTGGCAGAAGATTAGTCGAGCAGCGTGATTTTGTATAGATTGAAGGGGAAGGAGGTGGCTCACGGGAAGACCCGTAATGAGTAGGTTGCAGTAATCGAGGCGAGAGGAGATTAAGAAGTGGATAAGCGTTTTGGTGGTGTGTTCAGAGAGGAAGGGGCAGATTTTGCTGATGTTGTAGAGAATGAAGCGGCAGATCTTAGCTACAAGCTGGATATGAGCGGAGAAGGAGAGAGAGGTGTCAAAGATAACCCCTAGATTGTGGGTCGAGGGAACAGGAAGGATAGTAGATCCATCCACATGGATTGAGAGGGGGAAGTGTGGGGGAGGAGTTAGGTGGAAAGACAAGGAGTTCAGTCTTGGCAATGTTCAATTTCAGTCAGCAATGAGACATCCAGGCAGTGATGTCCGAAAGACAGGCATAGATCTTGGACTGGGTTGCCGGGGAAATATTAGGTGTAGAGAGGTAGATTTGGGAGTCATCGGCGTAGAGGTGGTACTGAAAGACATGGGAGGAGATAAGCGCGCCAAGGCCTTGGGTATAGAGAGAGAAGAGAAGGGGGCACAAGACAGATCCCTGGGGTACACCTACATGGAGCGGGGTAGAGGAGGAGGAGAAGCCACCAGAGCATACACTGAATGAGCGTTGGGAGAGGTAGGAGGAGAACCAGGACAGTACAGAGTCCTTGAAGCCAAACGAGGAGAGGGTGTTGAGGAGAAGGTCGTGGTCAACGGTGTCAAAGGCAGCAGAAAGGTCAAGAAGGATGAGGATAGAATAGAGGCCCTTGGATTTAGCCAGGAACAGGTCA
Source organism: Ichthyophis bannanicus (assembly GCA_033557465.1). Lineage (NCBI taxonomy): Eukaryota > Metazoa > Chordata > Amphibia > Gymnophiona > Ichthyophiidae > Ichthyophis > Ichthyophis bannanicus. Next base: position 93,214,623 of record CM066051.1, on the reverse strand, counting down.
TTTGTGACTTTTGTGAGTGCCGTTTCAGTGGAGTGTAGGGGACAGAAGCCGGATTGAAGTGTGTCCAGGAGGACCTGGGAGGTGAGGAAGTCGAGGCAGCGACGGTGGACTGCTCATTCTAATAGTTTGGATATGAAGGGAAGGATGGAGATGGGTCGATAGTTAGAAGGGCATGTGGGATCAAGAGAGGGTTTCTTGAGGAGGGGTGTGACAACATCATGTTTGAAGTCAGTGGGGACAGTTGCAGTGGAGAGTGAAAGGTTGAGGATATGAGTGATGGGACAATGGTGAGGGGGATGGAACGTAGGAGATGGGTGGGGATAGGGTCTGATGAACAGGTGGTGGGTTTGGAGGAGGACAGAAGGAGTGTGGTTTCTTCCTTAGAGACCGGAGGAAAGGAGGACAGGGTGGCAGAGGGAGTATGGATGGGGAAGGATAATTGGGGAGGAGAGGAGGTAGATGGGGGGGGGTTAGGAAATTGGAGGGTAATCTTGTGGATTTTGTCGTGGAAGTAGTCGGCTAGGGTTTGGGCAGAAAGGGAGGGAGGGATCAGGGGCGGGGGGACCTTGAGGAGAGAGTTGAGGGTATTAAAGAGACGGCGAGGATCAGAGGCAAGGGAGTTGGTCAAATGGATGTAATAATCTTGTTTGACAAGTGCTAGGGCTGACTGGAAGGAGTCAAGCATGAATTTGAAGTGTAGAAGGTCTTCCGGGGAGCGGGATTTGGACCAGGCTTGTTCAGCAGAATGGGCGCAGATGCGTAGGTAATGGATTGTAGGTGAAAGCCAGGGTTGGGGAGTAGATCGTTTGACAGGACGTGGGGTGGGAGGGGCAAGAGTGTCAAGGGCTGTGGATAATGTAGCATTGTATGAAGATCATGCCTCGTCGACGGACCTGGAGGATAAAATGGGGGAAAGAGATGGAGAGATGTGGAGGAGAGTGTCAGGGGATCAATATTAAGAAGGTTTCTAAATATGTTGGAGGAGACAGGACGAGGTTGGGATGGCGGAAGCTGAAGAGTAAATGTTAAGAGGTGATGGTCAGATGAGGGAAGTATTGATTTGCGGAAGTTTGAAGGAGAGGAGTTGGAGAAGAGTATTAGGTCAAGGCAGTGGCCGTGTAGATGTGTGAGGGAAGTGGAGCAAAGTTGGAGGTTGAACGAAGAGGTAAGAGCGAGGAACTTTGAGGCATGGGGGTCAGAGGGGTTGTCGATGTGAATGTTGAAATCACCAAGAATAAGAGTGGGGGAGGAGGGATCCATAAAGGCAGAAAGCCAGGAGTCGAAGTTGGTGAGGAAGGTTGATTTGGATTTGTCGGGTGGGTGATAAATAACAACTATTCGGAGGGGAAGTGGTGTGAGGAGGCAAATGGAGTGGACTTCGAAGGAGAGGGGGGAGTGTGATTGGGGTGGCAGGAGGGGTTGGAATTGGCAGGAGGGAGAGAGTAGGAGGCCAACGCCACCATCGCGACCAGTAGATCAAGGTGTATGGGAGAACTGGTAGCCCCCGTAGCAGAGAGAGGCAATGGATGCAGTGTCGTCTGGGGGGAGCCAGGTCTCGGTCAAGGCAAGAAGGTGTAGGGCATTGGAGATAAAAAGATCATGAATAAAAGTGTTTTTTTTTAATGACTGAGCATGTGTTCCATAGGGTGCATGAAAACGGGAGAGTGGAGGGGGGAGGAGAGGAATATGGATAAGGTTGGATAAGTTACATGTAGATTTCTTATCAGAGTAGCGGGGGGGGGGGTCTATTTCTAGGGTAATGCCGAGATTTAGAGGGAGCGGGGTGTGGGTGAGTGTGCTCTCCAAAAGGGACATGAGGGAGGGGAAATGAGGGGTAAATTGATGGTATCGGGTAGGTTATGTGAGGGATTATTTTTGGGGGTAGGGTTGAAGTTGATATCTATGGATGAATGGTTGTGGGACGAAGGAGGGAGGAGCGGGATGTGGGTGAGATTAGATAGGGGATGTGAGGAACTTTCTTTAGTGTGAGAAAGAAGTCAGGGTTGGGGTTGATATTACCTGATGAGAGAAGGAGAAGGAGTATTAGAGAGCGAGGTAAAGTGGAGTTAGTACGGCGGAAGCGAGGGTGGGGTTGCCTTAGAGAGAGGGGGGTTGGTTGAATGCGGGGGATGGTGTGAAGAAGCTCAAAAGCAGGTGCTAGGCTAGGGGGCAGAGTGGAGGGAGAAGTGAGGAAGGTAGGGGGAAGAGGAGGGAGGGTGTTGGTAGGAGGGGAGGCAGATGGGGAGGATAATGAAGAGGAGGACAATGAGATGTGGGGCCATGGTAGTGGGCAGCAAGGTCTGAGCAAGCAATGGGTAGCAAGTGATAGGCAAACAAGCAGACAGTGGGTAGCAGTTCAATGCAAGCAATGGGTAGCAAGTAGAGGATAAGCTGTGGGCAACAGTATGCAACAATGGGTAGCAGTACTATGCAAACAATGGATAAGCAATGGATAACAGTTCTATGCAACAGTGGGTAGCAACACTATGCAAACAATGGGTAGCAGTGCTATGCAACAATGGAGCAACAGTATGCAAACAGTTCCCAATATGGCTGCCAGACCCCTTGTGCGATATCAAAATAGACACGGGGGACTGAGAACAGATCAGGACTATGAGGCCCACCTGGGTTTTGCCCAGCATCAAACTGAAGGTATCCTCTTGTTTTCTAGTGAAGGATCGCTATGGGGACAGTCGGGAAGGAGAAGACACCTCCAGCTCTGAAACGGAACATGAGGATGAAGCAATGGTATGTACCATGAGCAGCATGGAAGCGTGTAGCTCGGTATGTCTTGGAGTGATAATGCAGTGAGCTTTTTCCAGGACTACCCTTATCTTTACAGTTCCATTCATATCCTAATATTCATTTCTAGTGAGCTCTAAAAATTGAGAAAAATGCCATCTGTGGTCAGGCTGAGAGCATCAGGACTGACACTGCCTACTTGCTTTCTGTTTTTCTGAAAAGGCATTTGATGCAGAGGTGGAGAAGGACTTTTATCGCACCCTTTCTTTGCTGAAGAAAAAAGACCCTAGAATCTATCGGAAAGATGTCACGTTTTACACCAGCGGAGGTGCGGTAGGCTCTTCTCCATGTTGTTTCTGCATTTTCTGAGTTGATGTAAGAGCCATTTTACCATTTTGTTTTTGGAGGTGGGAATGGGAAATTATTGTGATTGGGGAGATCGATGTTTTTTGAGTTAAAAGTAAATTTAAAATAAGAATGGCTTTCAGAACAGGTCAGCCTCCTGCTTTATCACAGTGCACAGTGTCCATTAGCTGCTGGACATCCTCATGCTAACATCTTTTCAGTGTTGGTATTTCACAATGCTCTGGACCATTTTATTTATTTGACAGTTTTTCTATACAGCTTTAGCCTATGTCAAAGCAGTTTACATTGCAACAGAACATTATACATTAAACAAAAAGGTATGGGACAAACACAGAGGATCTCTAAAGGAAAAAAGGGGACTTGTAGGGGTTGATATGGAAGGGCAGATTAGATAGGCCATGTGGTCTTTTTCTGTCATCATGTTTCTAAACAGGGCAGTCCACTTGGAGGTAATATTTAACATTAGCTTAAGTTTGTGAGGCTAGGGTATCATTAATAACATATGGTGGTTAGGAAGGTTGGAGAATGAGGGGGGCAGGATTCAGTAGTTGAGTTGGTGGCTGGCTAAGTGATGTCAGAGAAGTAGTCTTTGAAGATGTGAGTCTTCAGGGCTTTTCTGAAGGTTGTTGTGTCCATTGTGATCCGTGGTTTATCAAGAATAGAGTTCCATAAGGGTGGAGCGTAGCGTGAAAAGGCTCTTTGAAGTGGTAGAGCTGTTTTTCATAAATAGTGATGGTATGTGTAGCATGTTCTGTGAACCAATTTGCCGTTTTCTGTTATCTGGTGTGACTTGAAGTAGGAATTGAAAGTATGGTGAGGAAGAATTGTTAAGAATCTTGAAGGTTGTGAGAACGGATTTGTATTTTATGTGTTCTTTTATTGGTAGCCAGTGAAATTGAGAAGGAGTGTTATGTATTGTGTGATTTGTGAGTTGAAGAGGGTTCGTGCTGCTGTGAGTGTGAATTGTACCCAGTGAATATCTGCTTTTGGTAGGTCTTGAAAGATGATATTACAGTAGTCGAAATGTGGAAAGATAATTGGTCGGAGAACTGAACAAACGTTGTAGTTGGATAGGGGAGGTGTGCCTTAACCAAGATGGTGGCTGAGGTTTGAGTATGCTGCAATGCTTAAGCGTAAAGGCAGATCAAGAACTTACCCCGCTGAGCCTTTACCTTCTCTGGTGGGCCCTATGGATTGCTTTGTGCAGCTTTCTGAGACAGCAAAAAGGGAGATTTGAGCAGGCGTTGCAGTGCCGGTAGGGGAAAGCTCGGTGCCCTCTGGCCTGGATGTAACTCTGTGCCCGGATGCCTCTCCCTATACCACCCCCCCCCTCCGGCGGTTGGAGCTGTTGACCTGTTGGAAAGCAGTGAGTGTAGGGCTTTGAGATGGGGCACGCTGGAGGAGGTTAGAGGAGGAATGGCCCTTGGGAGCCCAGTTGATCTGTCTATGGGAAATGTTGCAGAGGCGGGTGCCCGTCTTCAGAATTAGAGTGAAGTTGGCGTTTTGAGGGATAATGCGCCCGGTGCCACTACTCCTTTTTCCTTTGATTTTCCTCGCCCGAATTCCATGACTCTTGATAGTGTTTGGGAAGCCATCACTAAGTTGTCGCAGGTGGTTGGCCAACAGTTGACTTTGTCTTCTATTAAGGTTTCCCATCTGGAGGAGTCTATTATAAAGCTGGACACTGGAATGGTAGAAACCCAAGTGAAAGTGGAGACCACTGAACAGAGGTTAAGCCATGTTTCTGATTTATCCACGACTCTAGTTAAGAATAACATTGCCCTACGGGCGAAGATAGAGACCCTGGAGAATTCTACCTGGTCTTCAAATGTTCGAGTATTGAATTTTCCTGTGATTCCGGGTTTGCCTCCTATGGAATTGTTTAAAAAATACTCACAAGAGACACTCTCTGTTCCTTTGGATTTGATACCATCTGTTACGAAAGTGTTCTATCTACCAGCTGGCAAGAGGGAGTCGAAGGTTTCTAATGTGAATATGGACATGGATTTTCTGAATGTGTCTGATCTTCTTCAGTCACCAACTATGGATAAGTTGCTGGTTTCTACTTTGCTTGTTGCTTTTGCTCTACCTTCAGATTAGGGATTGGTTGCTAAGGCTTTATTATAAGAAAAGAGCCAATTTGTTTTATGGCTTAAAGATTTCAGTTTTTCCAGATGTATCAAGAGAGGCACAGAAAAGGCGTAGTGAGTTTCTGTTATCAAAGTCAGGAGTGTTGCAACTTGGCGCTTCTTTCCTTGTAAATGTCTGGTTATTCTTAAAGCACAGAAGTTTATTTTTTTCCAACCTGAAGACCTCTCTGCATTTATTAATGCTTGGATTTCTGTAGTCTCTACTCCTGTTGAGTATGTTAGTTGTGCCGTAAGATTATGTCTTGGGTCCTCAGCTATTATTTATAGTATGTAATGTATCCCTGGTATTTGTGATAAGGAAGCTTATCATAGCTCAGGAAGGAGCTATGGAAAAGGTGAAGTGACTCTAAACAAGCAACCTGTCAGTTCTGGTAGAAATAAGAAAACAGAATTTTCCCATAAAAGACTACCAGTCCCAGAATGCACCAGGTTTCCAACAGCCATTAGAGGAGCTGAAGTGGGGAAACGTGTGTTCAATCAGGAGGGCTATGAGGTAATCCCTAAGCACTCATCTCAAAGGGCAGGGCCTGATTCAGCACAGCTGCGCTGTATTAGGAGGGAGCACTCATCTAAGCAGAATAAGAATAGAGTTTATTCTACAGATGATCTTCTTCATGATCACCTTGGATATCCAGAGAATTGTCCTCAGTATCCTGAGAATCAGCTTGAGTTTGATCATCAGTTTCATCTGAAGGATCATCAGAAGCAGAAGCCAAACCGGACGGACAGAGAGGGAAAGAGACCCTTTGGAAGAAGGAAGAGAAAACAGGGAGGAGTGGCCTAGTGGTTAGGACAAGGTACTTCAGGCCGGAGGGCCGGGGGTTCAAGTCCCACCTGGGGACAGCAATCTCAGGCCGGAGGGACTGGGATTTCTAGTCCTATAGGTACTCCTTGTGGTCTTGGGCAAGCCACTTAACCCTTCATTGCCCATGTTCCCTGTAAGTATTAGCGTATGTGTGTCATATCCCCTCGTGTTAAATGTATCTCCCAATTGACCGCTTTGACCCGGTGAAAAGCGGGATATAAATACAGCTAAATAAATAAATAGAGTTTATTCTACAGATGATCTTCTTCATGATCACCTTGGATATCCAGAGAATTGTCCTCAGTATTCTGAGAATCAGCTTGAGTTTGATCATCAGTTTCATCTGAAGGATCATCAGAAGCAGAAGCCAAACCGGACGGACAGAGAGGGAAAGAGACCCTTTGGAAGAAGGAAGAGAAAAGCCTTTGAGAGGTCTAGAAGAGTCCAAAGCAGTACGTATACTGGGAGGTATTCCAAGGGCCAGCATACACCATTGGACTGGGGAAAGCCAGAGGAATGGTGCTGCAGAGCTAGGAATCACCAGAGGCTACCTGTGAGGGAGACGGCTGCACGTGGAAGGGACCCTAAGACCTGTGCCAGAAGGTATGTGAAGAGAGATCCAGTGTCCAGGGATCTGGATTGGAAGGCTGGACATAAGAACTGGACTACATACTGGCCAGGCTATATAGAGAGGAACTCTAGCAGCAATGGAAGCTCAGGTATGAACACTGATCTATGCCCTAGCTATAACCTTGAAAGACAGCAGGGAAACAAGTATTCTCCTGAAAATGCTCCATTGAGAGATTCATCTGTGCCAATCCATGATATTGAACCCATGCTTGTTGAACAAGGGGGAATAATAGCAGATGAGGATCCTGTTTATATGGACTGCTCTCTATCTAAACTCCGTTGGTAACTTTCTGTTATAAAGTACAGCAACCATCACAAAGAAATACAAATTTGTTCTTTAATCTACTCAGAAAAGCTCCTGAAGCAGGATTTGACCCACACAGTGGAAGGCAAGCCAGCTAAGGGGTTTCAGCTGGTAACTGCTAGCAATTAAGCCTTACCTAATTGCTTGTGAGCTAGGAGAGAATCACTTCTGTATCTATGTGGGAAGTAATCAGAAGTTAACCTGAAAAGAACAGTTTGTTTCTTGCTTTGTGGCTTTTCATTTGTTGTTTTCCTGATTTTGACTTTGTTTTTCCAAGTTAACACTGAAAGCAAGTAACCTAATTTATGTGCTACCAAGCATATCTGTGTTGGGAGAAATAACCCCATAAATAAATATCTTATTGGCTTTACCCAAGAGCACAACTAAATTATTGTCAGCAGCTGTGTCTGGTGTGAATGAACTACATTGCCCACAATACCTTGCAAATCATATAGAAATATGCACTTGCCAAGAGTGTGAAGATTCTCACCCAGGCAGCCGTCTGACATATTTCAATATGGATTCCTCACCCTAACTGATTACTTTCCTTTCATACCTTCCCTTTGGGGACCATAGATATTTCCTGTTTATTTGTATTGCTTCAGTGTTGTTATTCCTTTGTTGTTGCTGGATGTATTTTTTCTGTACAAGCGTTGTTGCTTGTTTAATTTGTAAAATTATAAATATATATTAAAAAAAGTTGTGGTTGGTTAGAAGAGGTTTAGGTGCTTGATTGTTTTGAGTTTGAAGTAAATGCTCCTTGTAGTGTTCTGTATGTGTCCTGTGAAGGTGAGATGTTGATTCAGTGTAACTCCAAGGTTTCATACTTCCTGTTTCACTTGGATTTGGGTCCCATCAAAAGTTACGGAGCTCAGTAGTTTAAAGCTATTGTCTCTAGTGATGTACAGGGTCTCCGCCTTCGTGGAGTTAATGGTCATATTGTGTCTTCTGGGCCATTTGCTGACCAAGGGGAAGCACTTTGTTTGATGTGTCTGGGTTTGATGTGCTGATGGGTGTGTAGATAATTACATCATCAGCGTAGATGTGGTATAGGATGTTAAATACTTTTATGATGGTGCAAATTGTTTGGAGAAAAATGTTGAATATTAATGGAGAGAGTTGAACCTTGGGAGACTCCTTGATATTGGGTGTATGGGGTGGATTTTGTAGGGCCTGATGTTACTTGTAGCTGTTGGTCTATGAGGTATAACTTGAACCAGGTGAGGGATGTATTTGATAGTCCAAGAGCTTGCAGTTACTGGATGATTAGGTTGTGTAGTGTGGAATCAAATGGTGCTTTTATGTCTAAAAAGATGAGTATGAAGCCAGTTTTGCGTTTGTTAGTGCCCTTAATTAGATTATCTAGTAGGGCGGTCATTAGGGATTCCACTCTATGGTGTGGCCTGAATCCGTATTGTTGGTGGAAGAGTGGATGATGTGTTTCTGTGTGACCCTGGAGTTTCAGATAGATTATTTTTTTTTAGTAGTTTGGCCATGAAGGGAAGGCTGGCAGTGAGCCTGTAGGAGGTTGGTTGATTGATGTCGTTCGATGTCCCTTTCCTTACAGGGTGGATGGAGGTGGTTTTGAGTTCGGAGGATATGTATCCTTGTTGCAGTGATAGCTGGGTGATCTTCAGTATTGTTGGAATGATTTCTTATCTTGCTAGCTTGGTCCAGCTGACTGTGCAAGTGGTGAGGTGGTCGTGCTGATGTTTGTGATGATTTTCTCGAGGTAGTCAGATGTGTTTTTTCTGAATGAATGTATTATGGAGTTTGTGTCTTCAGGGGTGTCTTGGAGTTTTGATAGGATGTTTGCAAGAAAATCTTCCTTTTCCAGTTTGCGAAACCTGCGTACGGTGTGTTCCGTGATGTGTCATTTGAGGTTGTGCATGTTGAGTGGTACGTTGACTGTGATCATTTTGTGGTCTGACCAGGGGACATTGAAAGTGATGGGAGCTGGTATTGGGTGTTCATTAAGTAAGCTTTGTGGCAAGAAGATCGTGTCTAAGGTGTTCCCTTTGATGTGTGTGGGTTGACGGATGATTTGTGTGTAGTCCAGGGATTCCATGGTGGCAAGAAGATCGTGTCTAAGGTGTTCCCTTTGATGTGTGTGGGTTGACGGATGATTTGTTTGTAGTCCAGGGATTCCATGGTGGCAAGAAGATCATGTCTAAGGTGTTCCCTTTGATGTGTGTGGGTTGACGGATGATTTGTGTATAGTCCAGGGATTCCATGGTGGCAAGAAGATCATGTCTAAGGTGTTCCCTTTGATGTGGGAGGGGTGACGGATGATTTGAGTATAGTCCAGGGATTCCAGGAAGGTTTTTGCTTTGTTTGGTGAGGTGGAGGTAGCTTTTGTTGAGCTATTGTTGCAGATAGTTTCTAGGATTGAGTCCAGTTGGTCGGGGTCAGCGTTTGAGGATCTGTATGGTCATTTCTTACTGTCAGGATATCCAGACCATTATCGCGGAAGTTCAGGTGTTTTCTTGTGAGAATGCAGAGGCCACCACCACGGTGCTTAGTCCTTGGGGAGCTGAAGAGATGGTAGTCCTGTAGGACAAGTTGGTTTAGTAGGACTCTGTCAGTTTTGGTGAACCAGGACTCTCTTATATTGAGAATATCAATGTGGTTATCGATTAGTATATCCGAAAGGAGCCGTATCTTGTTCCTTGCAGATTGGGCATTTAGAAGGGTGCATTTTAGAGGGAGGATGTCCCTTATGTGCGTTAGTGGTAGGGATATATTTGTGGGTGTTTGAGGTTTGATTTGTGTATGTCTGGGTTTGTTTCTGTGAAAGCTGGGGGGGAGCTGTAGCGAGCGGGTGTGCGTGGGCGATGGGTATGCATACTGCAGTTGGAAATGAGTGTGAGTGTGAGAAGAGGCATAGGAGGATGGTGATTGGAGTCGTCATTGCAGATGTTTTCTGAGCTGCTTTGCAGTTACCTTGCTTTTGCTGTGCGGAGTTTTGTGGTTTCCTCTGATTGTTGAACGCTCGTGTAGTGTTTAGGGCTGCTGTGCTGAAGTGTCTGCTTGGAGCGTCCTTCGGGTTATCTCAGGTCTGGTGGTAGGTGGTGGCTTGCCTTCTGCAGTGCTGTTGGCTTTGCATTCTTTCATCGCGTGTTCCTGCTGGTCCGAAGAGGTCCCTGCCTAAGGGCCATTTTAGTGTTTTGTAGAAATTAACAGTACTTGAAGGCTGCAAAAAGAAAAATTGTGTTTCATTCTAAGGGGGTCTTGGCGGCAGCGTCTTCGACACACTGGATCTCTTTTAAGAAAACGCTGGTTGTTCTGATAAACGGGCATAGGTATTAAAGAAATATGGAGATTTAACTGCGCTCGTGCAGTGTAGAAAAAAGGACAACTCTGCCAAACGTCCATAGTATTTCCGGTAGAATAGATTATGTGGGGAAGGGCACAGAGCTGCATGAAGTGTTGATTTTTGCAAAGCCAGCTTCTGCAGAGGGGTGGGGGGGACTTATTCAGGCCTTTTTCTCAATCAGCCTATTTTTTTTATAGGTCCATCTTCTGACAGCAGGGAGTCTCTGAAATGGAAGAAACAAAAGCCCCTGTTCCTGAAGGATTATGAGCGGAACGTAATACTGGAGAGAGAGGGGTGAGGAGGCTTCCGCAGCTTCCCTTGGGAGAGCTGATTGGTCACCTTTCCTGACTATATTGTTCTTAGGTAGGGTGGGGGGCAGATAAAGGTGCATAAAACCTGTTTATTTTCCATGTTCCCAGGAAGTACGAGGACGAAGAGGATGAGACCTCGGAGGACGATGAGAAAGCTTGCGAGAGACAGCAGGTGAGGTGGGGTTTTGTATTTGTAGTCTACTTTTTCAAAATTAAAGTTTCTTAAGAATGTGTATTTTTTTGCATGGTTTCTTAATTGTTTTCTGATCCCTTTGGTGTGGCGCTCTTTCATCTGCACCTCCTCAGCAAGCCTGGCTTCTGCCACTTGTGACCTTGAGCAAGATCAGGTTCAACTTCCAGCCATCTAAAGTGCCCGCAGCGGTTACAGGGACTTTATATAATTTGCTGACGTTTCGTTATAAGCATTAATTCACTAAACGGACCAACTCCCCTTCCCCCGTTCAGAAGCCAGCGGTAGCTGATCAGACGACTGGATTCCCCCAGTCAATTATCCTGTTACAGATGGTTTAGCACCAGATAGAGTGAATCCTTCGTTTAGCGTCTCTGGTTATTGAGAGAAGGAGTTGCTGTTATTTAAGCCTGTGCTGTCCTTTTACCTTTTCTAAGACAGGCAGCATGAAATGATGTGTGTGGCTAAAAGAAGTGAAGAGTCACACGTCGGCTTTATTAATATATCTCTGTTTTCTCTCTCCCCCACCCCCCCTCCCTTGCAGAGAGCTACCTCACCAACTTACATAGAAGAACAAACACAGATCAAGGAAGGGTGAGAGCTGGGAAGGGGCCAGGTTGAAGTCTGGGTCTTAAAAATGACTTGTCCATAAACTTTTCAGCATGTCAGGATTAGGGCAGTGTGAAAAAAGAAAGCAGCTATAGCCTCAAAAGGGAGAAATACAGAGAGTTGCTCCAGAAACGCTTTATCGATCAAGAACGGACACATGAGTGGTTAAGGAGGGGTGAACTGAAACCGAAGGATGAGAGATTGATAGCTCCCATGGGTAAAGATAGTCTAGGTTTTCCCCCGTCTGTCTTTACCCCCGGGTCACTAACCAAGCAGCGGTTCATTATCACCATTGCCAACGCCCACGACACCCCCCGATTCTACCCGGATAGCACCAGGGTGCGTAGCGGCAGAACCGAGGAATGTTCATTGGCGCTAACCGTGTTAGTCCCGCTAAATATCCCTCTATAGCAGCACTTACACCGTTTACAGGTTAAGCTGTGTAAATGCCTTTGAATATCGGGCCTGTTATCTTAGAGTGGATTTTAACATCTTAATCTTCTTATTCACAGAATGCTCTGCCTGATAAAACACAGAACTCTGATCTATATATGTCATCATGTACTGCTTCTATCCAGAATTAAATCCCTGGAGAGCTGGGTGTTGGGCAAAATGATGAGTCTGCGGACCAGACAAGAGGGGGGGAATTAACTCTGTTGTCATTGGCCACAGCTTCCGACGATTTGTGGAGGACAGTGCTGAAGAGAGTGGGGAGGAAGGGACCTCGGGGGCACCACTGCTCACAAAACGCAGGAAAACACAGGAAGAGGAGGTAAGCAAGCCACTAGGGAAAAAGGAGGGAGGCAGGCCGTGATGGCTTCCTGATGAGAGCCAGTGGGGGAACATGTACGGAGAGGCTGCAGTAGACCATCTCCCTGATGAGAGATGGGTGAGAAGAAGCTGGCTAATCTGGTTCTGCCAGCTTGTTCCCAGCAGGCAGGGGGCTTTGAGGTCTGGAGTGAGGAGAGACCCTTACGTTTCATCTCCTGTTTCAGGACAAGGAGGAGGAGGATTACATCAGCTGGCTAAAGGGGCAGAAAGAAGTGCAGGAGGAGGAGGAGCTAAAGGAGCTGGTAAGGTATTGTTGTGGTGCCTGCAGTGGGATCTTAGTGCCCCAAACAACTGGGGTGGGGGAGGGACCTTGTTCCCCTTTATCAGGAGTGTGGAGAGCCAATTTTGGATCGAGGGTGCAGTTAGCAGCTGGATTCCCTCCTCTTCTCCCCAGTGCGCCAGGCCCTGAGCCCTAGTCCTCTAATACGTGCAGTGAGCTGCTTCTGGCCTCAGCCCATGTCTGATTATATAACACCACTATACCATGCTGCCAACACGCAGATCAGCTGGACTTAGCCACCCCTCCCCCATGAGAGATGATTTGATAAAAGGGGTCTGTATTCTGTATCTATATGTACCAGAACCAGCCCCTGTGACATGCGTATCCTCTCTGCTATATTTATATCTGCCCTAAAGATGACTGCATGTTTTATAAAATGCTCCAACTCTATCCCCGCTCTGCCTCTAGTAAAGCTTAAGCGTGACACACATATTTGACGTCACACTTTTATAAGAACCATTCTCCACCGTTTTATACATTATCGCCCTAGTGCCGCACGATGACAAGTTACGTCTATAGATCAAGGAATGCAGCGTGGCGCCTCGTTGCCCTTTGACTCCTGGCGGGGACAGCCATCTTGGGGACTGTTTGAAGAAAGCATTTTTTCCCAGGCAGTGTACATTTCAGTGGTTGAATTTGTCACCAGAAGGTGTGGGTTTGAAAAGGGTTCGGACTTGTTCTTAGAGGAAAACCCCTTAAACCATCTTTAGCCAGGTAGACCTGGGAAAAGCACTGCTTATCTTTCGGTGTCGGTAACAAGGCATGGATTGATTCCTTGGGATCCTATTGGGCACTTGTGACCCGGTTGGGCGTAGTGGACCTTTGGCATATCTTATGTTCTTTATTGGAAGCGATGGTGCTGAGATGTCGGAATAATGTGCTTTCTACTTTTCTAGGATAGAGAGAACTTTTCATACAAGACAGACAAAATAATTTTTCATACTTATTGTGCCTTGAGAACCTTAAGACCTACCAGACTGTCCCCTTTACCTTTACCACCCTGCTTTCTGCTGGCTGGTGGGCGACAGAGTTCTCACGGGGCGCTATGACATGCCTCTCTCTCGTCTCCCATCAGGCCTGTCTGAAGGAATACTGGAGTAACCCGCAGCTGGAGGAGGGGGAGCGCTTCCTGAGGGATTACATCCTCAACCAGGGCTACCAGGAGGAGGAGGAGGAGGAAGATGATAAAGAAGATCGGCAAGTACAGTACCGTGGGATCTGTGGGGGAGGGAAGGGGGGATGTGTGTATCTTACACATACAAACATACATGTGTGTAAATATGTCATTTGGATTTTAGTTCCCAATGCAAGCTCCAGGCACATTACTTGTGGGCAGAGTTGGTAGGTCCCTGCCCCTGAGGGCTTATAGACTAGGTTGTACCTAAAGGCGTGGAGAGGCACAATTTGAACCCTGGGCCACTCCTCCCCTCCAGTGACAATGCCGAGATAAAGTTGCATGTCTTGGGATCCAGCGTATGGAAACGTAGCTCACACAGGTTTCTTCTGGATCTCCTGAAAGCCCAGCTGGCTTGTTACAGCAACGGGGTAACCAGCACTTATCCCCAGCAGGGAGCGCAGTCTGAAACAGGATTCTGGGGTCTGTGTCTGACCCAGCCTGGCACCACTATGTACTGGATGCTGGGTTTTGATTCTGACCCAGCATGTTAAGTGCAGGATGCTGGATTTGGTGGGTCTTGGTCCTGGCCCAGCCTGGCACCACTATGTACTGGATGCTGGGTTTTGGTTCTGCCCCAGCATGTTAAGTGCAGGATGCTGGATTTGGTGGGTCTTGGTCCTGGCCCAGCCTGGCACTCCTTGTTTTCTTATATAATGGATCATTTCTGATGCCTGCAGTATCTTCTCCTGTCAGCAGGGGGCATTGTGCTAGCGCCTCACTGCCCCCCCCATATGTTCCTGACTCCGCCTCCTCTATCCATCCCACCCCCTCACCAGAGGAGAGGTGAGCATTGTTTTCTTTTAATTTTCCAAGGGGGTTCCCTGCCCCGCCCCATGCCCTCCGTGCGGCCCCTGGAGAAAGGATACCTTGTTATCAGACTGCCACACTGTATCCCTTTGTCACCCCCCAGCCCTCCCCAGTGCCAGCCGCAGGTCGTGTCCTCTTCTCCCATAGGCTGCCCCGGGTCTTTTGACCAAGAGCAGTTTCAGCTTGCAGGACCAGCAAAAATACACACAAATGTAGATATTTACAGAATAATAGATGCATATTTTCTGTCCATGTGCCCTTTTGACTTGTGGGCATGTTTTCCACCTCGAAGGCTGCGTCAGATTCTGCAATAACCTTTCATTGAGTGGTTTTGCAGGAGGCCTGCTAAGTGCTGCCTTCACTTTTCTTTCTAGCACTGAGCTTGCTTTTCTCTTGCTATTGCGGTCTATCTGTACTAGGGCTCGCTCTAGCTAAGAGTTAAGACTGCCAGTAGGATTTGTTTCAAAGAGAAATTGTTATTTCCTTTTTCTTTTTAAATGTCATTATATACTGCCTCTTGGAGCTTCCCATTGAATACCTTACCCAGAGGTCACTTTTTCTGGAAAAAAAAATAGTTAAGGGGGGATGAGGTCTGTGGGTGTTCAGATCCTAGCTGGGTTAGGGCTGCCAACCCCCTTGATTGACAGTCATGAGGCCCGGATTCAAACCCTCCTGCTACACACATTTCCAAATCCTAGTCCCAATCGCTTTTATGTCTTGCCTTAGGGGCAACAGCCCTCTCACTGTATTTGTTTTGGGGCTGATATTCATCCTCTCCTAGGATCCCCACCTACGATGAGATAGTAGAGGTAGAGGATTCCGAGGACGAGGGAGAGGAATTCCTGAAGAAGCAAGAGGACTTTGAGCGGAAGTATAACTTCAGATTTGAGGAGCCTGACTCGGAATTGGTGAGCTGGGGTGATGGTGGATGAAACTGGGAGATTGATTAATGATATGGTGAGGTGGAAGCAGGGAGGAGGATTGTAGGACGGAGGAGGCGTTGGAAAGGGGGTGGGGGAAGGGTTGAATGGGGGACAGAGGATGAAACAGAGAAAAAGGAGAAGGATCCCCACTTTTTTCCAAATCTTTGCATTGAGTTGGGGGAGGGGGGTTAATTACATGAAATGAATGATACTCTTCTGTGCTTGTGTTGACTGGATGGCGTTGCCTCTCCTTTCGTGTGGACTGTGAGGAAATGGAAGATGTGAATCCCACCAGTATTCCACCAGGAAAATGTTTGTGGTCAGACTTCTTTCTGTCCTTTTTTAGGCACTTCTTCCTGGCTAGCATTGAGGGTGAGGGGAAATTAACTCTTCCCAGTGACCAGACCTTGCAAGCTGAAAGCAGGGGAGAAGGTGGGGTGCCCCTGCTGGGGTTACAGGGCTGTGGAGCATTTATCCCATGCATGGGGTGCAAATGTTTTACTATTCCTCTATTCTATGAAGTTACCCACCAGCAAAAGAGAGAGCAGGATTTGTGGTTTTCCCCCAGGTTAAGACTTTCCCCAGAACCATTGCCCAGTCGGTGCGGAGGAAGGATGAGCGACGGAAACAGAAGCGCACAGAGATTAGAGAAAGAAAGATGAGGGTAAGGAACAGGCTGGTTGTGGGATGGACATCTTCAGCTGTATTCTCCTGTTTGCCCCCTTCCGGCCCTGCAGAGGGGGTGCATTAGGGGACCTGGAGGGGCAGACACAGGATGGGTGTCATCTCTCCTGTGCACATACTCTCTCTTCTCTCGAGACAAATCTATCAAAGTGTGACTGGAGTATGTTAGTTGGGGGCTGACGACATCGATGGAGTGTTAGGCTTCTCTGACATGTGGATGACATCACACAAGATCCTTATGATATCATAAAGTGTGTGTAGAACACAGACTGTTCTTGTTCCCTGCGGAATGGATGCTGGAATCCTACTGGGGTGGAAATGGGGATTAGATGCTTACAAAAGGTGGATTTCTGACCAGATTACTCATGGGGAGAGAGCACATTCCTGTCTATAGGTTGCTGCAGATCATGGGTGGGTTTTTGCAATGGATTCTGGAATCCTGACTGATTGTGGTGGTGGGGGGCATGGGGGTGGACTTGTATTGTTTCCTTTTTCCCCCTCCTGAATGTCCCTGGGTCCTTAGGAGAAGGAGAAGAAGCGAGAGGAGCTGAAACAGCTGAAGAATCTGAAAGCGAGGTCCATCGTGGAGCGGCTGCAGAAGCTGCAAGAGCTCACAGGCAGCGGTGGCGATGACACTCCAGCCTTCAGGGAGCAGGATCTGGACGAGGACTTTGATCCCGTCGCACATGATCAACTGATGCAGGTCAGCATTAGGGACCTCTTTGGGGACTGTGCATATGCTTCTACCAATGCTGATTCACTCTCATCCGTGTTATGCCATGCAAATTAATGCAACACGCTAAGCTTTTATTCTGTAGTGACTCCCGGGTTGCACTGCCGCGAGCGACCCTCTTGGGAATCTCTTGCACTGTTAACATGGCATTCTGATGGACAAACTCCCCTCGCCATAGAGAGTCCAAAACAAAGCCCTCATACTCTGGAACAAGGCAAAGACAACTCAGCCCTTTGAAAATGATGAACCACACCCATTTGGGGTGGTTCAAATAAAAGCTGGTTCAGCATTTTCAAGGGCTGAGCTTTCTTGGCCTTACTCCATGCAGTAGATTTCTGTAGCAAGCACTTTTTGCCGCCTTTTCCATGGAATATATTTTGTTTGCCTTTCTCATCCATGCAGAAAGTCTTTGGAGATGAATATTACGGGGAAGGCGAGGCAGAGAAGCCTCAGTTTGAAGACGAAGAAGACTTTGAAGGTGAGAATTCACTGCGCCTTGCAAAGCTAAAAGGGTAGGGCAGGGTTGCCTCATGAAGTTCTAGTCCATAGTCTGGTTCTGATTTTCCTAAGAACTGCCAAGGATTCATCAAGCCCACTATCCTATTTTCCAGGTCACAAGTATCTGGCAGGTTCCCAAAAAGGGTAATCCAAACGAGAGCAAGCACACTCGGAGTAGCAACAGCAAAACATAAGAAAGTGAGATTCCCAAAAAGGTAGACAGCTTCCACAGTGCTCGTCCTGGGGCAAGCAGTGGATTTCCTGGGTCCTCTTTAATAATGCTTTATGGACCTTTCCTCCGGGAACTGGTCCAAACTGATTTTAAACTAAATTACATTAAAAGCTTTTCCTACAGTCTCCAGCAATGAATTCCAGAGCTTAATCTCCACCCAACCCCTCCCCTTCCCCTGGACGCACTTCACTGATGCTCTGTGTCCACCCATGAGAGAGGAGACCATCGCAAGGCAAGAAGGCTCACTGGTGACGGCATCTTTCTCCAGGGGTTTTTAGCTTTCTTGACCTTTTGTGGCTCTTTTGTTTTCTCTTTGGATCCCAGATGAATGGAATTGGGATAAATGGACAGGAAAAGAGATGGAGACTGCAGAGGAAGCGTATGAGCCACACTGCGAGGATCCGGACTTTGTGGTATGTTTTGGCAGGATTGCGCACAGCTCCCGCAGGGTCTGAGGCCAGGTCCAGCGCTCCCTTTTTTAATGTCCACGGGACTTAAAAGTCCCGTTGGTGAAAACTGCATAAAAAATATTTAAAACCCTCATGAATTGGTTATGTGCCATTGGGATCTTGTAGTCCCATTATTCAAAGTAACAATTATGTTTGCTAGGTGTCAGTAGTGACGATATCTAGGTCAGTCTTTGTTTGGATGCTGCTCTAGCGTCACAAGAACAAATCGCCATTCTTGCTATTTCCTCAGGAAACACATCTCAACAAAAAATTGTATAAAAGGTAAAATCTTTGTATAAATATGTGTTGAGATAGTGTTAGTGCAGTATTTAGTTAAAATCTGGTGAAATATATCACAATAAAACATTCTGCATTGGTGTGCCTGAGAAGTCCCGTTGGTAAACTAGCGTTACTAGGCAACAGGTATAACAGGCTTAGGTGATGTTCAAATGGCAACGTGCCCAAATGAAATATTTGTCCATAATAATTTCTGTTTAGTTGTTATTCACCTATAGTACATGAATAGTATTATAATCAGTCAGCAAGTTGTCCACAGCAATTTAGACATTACTGTTGTTCAATATTTTGGAAGAATCGGCCTATAGTAACAGAATACTGACACATAAAACCAACACACAGAAAAATAGTTGGTGAATGTCATATTTCTTTTTAGAATCTAAGGATGGCTCTTTCAACATCTATGTTTTACCATCGAAAATATGAAGTAGCTGTTGCTCAAATACCAGACAATGGTGAAAACACGACTGATGACCATGCATCCATGTTATTATCTGAAAGTGAACATGAAGTTGAAGCGACTCCAACTGTTACGGCAATTCGTAAGAAACCTGGTTGAACAGGGTGATAGGGGAAAAATAAGGTTTAGACAATCCCTCCACCCTGTGGAATAAACTTGCATACTGTGTCTTGATGTGGTTGTGAGTTCATTCCCCTGGAATTCCAGGCAGCCGAGGAGGAACAAAGGAAGCAGACGGAGGGGATTCCCCGGGCCTGGAGGCTGTGAACAGGGACAACCCCGTTACACAGGGTAGAGTCACTCGTGGTAAGCCGAAAGTACCCAGATGGCACAAATGATATACCGGAAGAAGAGGTAGTGGAGAAGCGGAGAAAGACTGTTCGATTAGCAGAACCCCAGGACAACATCAAGTGGCACAAAAAGAAGATATTGTTTGTGGATGGGACTTGTGGTTCAGCTCAGGATATTTTTGCTGCCTGCAGCAGTCCTGTTGATTACTTTTTGACATTCTTGTCACCAGAAATTGTAGACAATATTGTATCTCAATCAAACCGTTATGCAGTCTGGCGTCAGCTGGACTATGGAGAGAAATCTATATCTCCCAATTGAAGCAAATGAGCTGCTTGTGTTTTTGGGAATCAACTTCCTCATGGGTTATCACAAGTTGCCGTCATACAAAAATTATTGGAGTACACATGGAATTGGGTGTCGAAATGATACAGGAGGCAATGTCCAGAAACCGTTTTTCCGAACGTCTACATATTCTCCATGTGGCAGACAATAATGATTTGGAACAAAACATACTTGATCGTTTATTCAAACTAAGACCTTTGATTACACAGCTAAACATGCAATATCAACAGCTATATGTTCCATCACAGATGCAGTCAATTGATGAAGCTATGATTTTATTCAAAGGTCGCAGCTCAATAAAGCAGTATAACCCAATGAAGCCAATCAAAAGAGGCTACAAGATTTGGTGTCGAGCTGAAACAAGTGGTTATATTCATCAGTTTGAGGTATACCAAGGAAAGTCTTCTCAAGTCACTGACACTGCTATGGAAGCCTTGGTCTAGGAGGTCACGTTGTAGCAAGCCTCTCAGAGTCACTAAAGCACAAAAATCATGTGCTGTATTTTGATAATTACTTTTCATCTGTTGTTCTGCTGCAGTACCTGTTGAAGAAAGGTATATATGCCTGCTGCACTGTAAGACCAGACAGAAAGTTTCTTCCAAATCGCAAAGCAGACAAGGAGTTGAAGCGTGGTGACGGTGACTGGCGTGTGTCCGATAGTGAAATAGTGTTCATGAAATGGAAGGACAACAGAACTGTGCACATGCTATCAACAGCACATGGAGCAGAAGCTGCTCGAAGAATAAAAGATGGTAGCAACATTCAGGTCGATCGACCATTACTTATTGAACATTATAACAGGAACATGGGGGCAGTTGATCATGCAGACATGTTGCGCTCTTTGTATGGACATGACAGGAAGTCAAAGAAATGGTGGCACAGGCTATTCTTTGGAATGATGGATATAGCCCTGGTAAACTCATTCAGTGTATTGTGAAATAGTGGAGAAAGTCTCACTGCTGGATTTTACTAGATCTGTAGTAGGTGGATTATTGGCACACAAGTCAGTCAGCGACAGCGTAGTTCGCAGGCGGCAGACGGTGGATTCAGAAGCTGCCTCAGCTAACAGAGGAAGTCACTGGCCTCAATTTTCAGACAGTAGAGGTCGCTGCCCAGAAAAGAGAATCAAGGCCGTATTCATACTGCAGCTTCTGCAAAGTTCATCTCTGCTGCAACTCAAAGTTCAATTGTTTTGCCAGTTACTATGGAATAAGTCCAAACCAGAAGACTAATTAGTCTAACATCACTTAAATGCGAAGGACTATTAAATATTCCATAAATAATGTTTTATCAAATGTTCATTTAGTTTTCATAACATATTCCTGTGTTTATAAACTTCATGTTCCATTTAGTGTCTTTCTTTGGTTCCATGTCAACGGGACTGAAAAGTCCCATTTCTGCTATTTAATATATAATCTTGTTTTAATCAAAAATTTGTTTTACCTAATACATTTGAGGTATGTTTGACCTAGATTTCTTCTGAGATTGTTTGATTTAAAAAATGTTTTTTCTTGGGAAACAAAGGGTTAGAGTATAAAGAGCATAACAATCTTTGGAGCAGAGGATTAGCCGAATGGTTAGAGCAGTAGGCTGAGACTCGGGGAAGCCAAGCTCCTTGTGATCTTGGGCAAGTCACTTAACCCTCCATTGCCTCAGGTACAAGCTTAGAATATAAGTCCTCTGGGGAGAGGAAAATACCTGAATGTAACTTGCCTTGAACGTTTGAGAAAGGCGTGAAGTAAATCCAGTCCCTTTTCCCTTTAAGGCTTTATAGAATCCTGGAGTCTTCTGGCAGCAGCCCCCACTACCTCTGGAGTCTCTACAGCTCACTGGTATAGGATAAACACTTTGAGAGAGAGCTTATGTCCTTGGGGTGGTTTGGCGCCCTCCGTAGGAGACATCTGCCAGTTCAGCCCATGCTCACCCCAGTTTCTTTTGGCCAGATGGACGCAGACTATGACCCAAGCCAGCAGCTGCGCATCTCGAAGAAGCAACAGTGGAAGAAGCTGCAGCAGGCAGTTGCGGCTCCAAAAGGAAAGACGCCACGCAGGTCCAAGTTTGCAGAAGTTGTTGCGAAAGAGAAACCTGTCTTCGACCCCAGTAAGAGCCAGCCCTTGCCTCCTTCCCCCGTGGGATTTAAGGCCGGGCCCTTTTCTGGTCGTGGTTAGAGTGCAAGCCTCTATCCGTTTTTCAGTGCATGGTGTGTGACTCATTGGTCCATGCATTGCCCCAGGTGCATCAGTCAATCTGCCATACCGTGGGGCAGACGCAGGAAGCAAACTAGTCACCCCATTAACAAGCAGCTGTGGCGTTTGGCTTCCTCTTACTATTCTAGGGAATTGTTGGGTATCCCTGCCTCTTCTTTTAATGTGTTGGAGCCCCAAATCTTGTAAGGTTTATGCTTTAGCTACACCAGGGCCAGTCACATTTTTAAGATATTATGATTATGTGCCGGATACATTTGTATATGCAGATATTCATTTGGATTTTCTGAAAATCCAGCGGGGCCAGTAAGATCTGATTTGAGATTTGCTACTTTAAATTCTTTTCGATCAGGGCTTCCCAAACCTGTCCTGGGGACTCCACAGCTCATCAGGTTTTCACAGTGAATATGCATGAGATAAATTCTGGGTCGCTAATGCATGCAGATTTCTGTCCTGAATATTCACTGTGGGTGTCCTGAAAACTCAGCTGACTGGGGGGGATCTTGGGATAAGTTTTAGACCCTCACAGAGGCAGCTGGTTTCTATTCCCCCACCCCCAGCATGGAAGCACAAAAGGGTTCAGGAGACAGTGGGTAGTTGGCATCCTTCTGACACCTGCAGGCAGGAACCAGCGATAGTCTGTACATGTCACGCTGCTTTGCACCTGTGCTGAGAGATGGCGGCTCGTCCTGAGTCAGCTGGCTGTTGCCTCCTTTCCCCAATGCTCCCCGGTGACCATATGCCTGGCTTCTTTTTATTTTGTTTTTGGCAGAGGATAAAACCTTTGAGGCATACCTAGATGAATATTACCGTCTGGATTATGAGGATATTATCGACGACCTTCCCTGTCGATTCAAGTATCGTCAAGTACATCCCTGTGACTTTGGACTTACCACCGAGGAGGTACATCTTTTTAATTTTACCCTATGTGTTGCCATAATTCTGCTGCCCCCTCCCCCCATTGCAGTAATCTTCCTACATCCTGAATGCAGTTCTCCCCTTCCCCTGGGTGGAATGGACCCATTCATCCATGCCTTCCCAGTCCAGAAAGACGGCTGTATTCATCCACCAGCAGCTGGAGACTGACTAATGCAAATTTCTAGTGATGTCACACCATATAGGGAGAGAGGCTGTCCCCCTTTGCCTGCAGTATTGTCAGTCTCCAGCAGCTGGTGGATGTACAGACAGTTCTTTGTCTGAGATTGAGGCCTGTCTAGTGGTATTTTATTAGTTTAGGATTTCAGTAGGGAAACCTTGATAGAGATAAGCCTGACACAAAGCACAGGTTAGACTACAAAACTGCAAAAAAAAAAAAGGAAAGTCTCGAAGTGAAAAACTTGAAGTGCCCCAAGTCGTGAAGCAGTCTCATACGAAGCCCTTCAGTGGGTGGGGGATCACCGTGAGCTGTTCAGTCAGCGTCAGTGATTTGTGGCGGTGGTTGCCGCCGCCACTACCAGGCACAGCTGATTGGCCGGTTTGGAAGGCCTCGCTAACTGTGAGTGTGTTTGGACAGTCGGGGAGCTTATGCAGAAGGTCCTCGGGGGGGGGGGGGGTATCAGCATCTGGTTAAATTAGCACACTGTTCAGTGCGGCATAACAGTGATGCCGGGAGCAAAAGCAACATTTGCGGCATGTGGCGCACGCCAGAGTTCCCTCTCGCAAGCGGGTTGCTGCAAGTCCTGTGAGAGGGAAATACGGCTATTGGAGGAGGACCGTTCAAGGGCTTGAAGGTAGCTCTGCAGGATCACTGGTTTGTCCGGAGGAACAGGAGCAGCCGGCAGAGGCCGTTTCACGGTAGCAAGAGGTTTCCCATGCTTCCTTACTGGCAGCCATTTTATCTCCAGGGAGATCTGTTCCCACCAGCGAATTAAGCACACAAGCAGGTGCAGACACAGGGGATGAGATCTTGGATGTTCGGAGGGACAGTTAGCTAGAGGAAGGTGCCCTTTTTTCCCCCGGAGTTCATCCTTTTGCTGATAGAGCATATAGATCGGACAGAGAGAAGGGTCAGAACCGGGGCTTTGGGGGCCAAACAGGTTGCTCTGGACCCTATGTGGGGGACTCCCAAGCGCAGTAGCCTGCAGGCAGATGACAGGGGGAAGCAGCAGCTCTCCGAGGGATCTGAAGAGGCAGAGGATCTTGGAAAGGGACCCTCGGGCCTTCAGGATGAGGCAGAGGTATGGGCCTTTGAAGAAGAGGGACCGCACTCTGGTGACAACCCCTCTATAGTCAGGGTGTTTAAAAAAGAAGAACTCTTAGCTCTCATTGCGAGTTCGCTGGGGGCCTTGAATCTTCCCTTTCGGACGGCGGAGGAGGAAGTTCCATTGGAGGACCCTCTCCTGCAGGGGGGCGCACTCTCCGCAGAACTCTTTTCCAGTGGATAAAGCAATTATGCAAATGATAGAGGCAGAATGGGACTTCCCTGATACTGGTCGGGCTATGGTCCGGCTGTACCTGGTGCCTCCAGCAGAGAAAGAACTGTTTAAGAATCTGAAGGTGGATGCCTTGGTTACCACGGTGATGATAAAGATGACCATCCCAGTCGAAGGGGGAGCGGGTCTGAAGGATCCGCAAGATCGTCGGCTGGAGTCGCTCCTAAAGCAGGCTTTTGAGGTTAACGCTCTATCACTGCAGACCTCCATTGGGTGGGCGTATGTGGCGAAAGCCTGTATGCGCTGTGTGCAAGCTCTACTTGGATTGTTCCACGAAGCAAACAGAGAACCGGGGGACCTAGCCAAGCTGGAGTCCATCTCCACTTTTCTATTGGATTTTTGCTATGACCTAGTTCGGGCATCCTCTAGAGCAGGGGTTTTCAACCCAGTCCTCGGGGAACCCTAGGCCAGTCAGGTTTTCAGGATTCCCAGAATGAATATGCATGAGAAAGATTTGCATACAATGAAGGCAGAACATACAAATCTATCTTATGCATATTCATTGTGGGAATCCTGAAACCTGACTGACCTAGGGTTCCTCGCGGACTGGGTTGAAAACCTATGCTCTAGAGTTTGGCTCTGGTAGTCGTGGCTAGACGCTTCTTGTGGTTGCGAAATTGGTCAGTGGACATGTCGTCCAAAATCAGGTTGAGCAAGTTACCATTCAAGGGCAAGCTCTTGTATGGAGAAGCTCTGAAAGAGTTGGTTAAGGAGATTGGAGACACCAAAGGGACCCGACTACCAGAGGACAAGCTGCGCGACAGAGGTCAGCCACAGCAAAGTTGCGGAGGAGCACGTGATTTTCGTCTGTTTCAGATGACGCGGATGGCTGCAGAGTTTCTACAGTTCCTGGGTCCGTGTCACCTTGGACCGGTGGGTTCTGGAGGTTGTGCACGTAGGCTATGCACTCGAATTCCAGCACCCTCTGGCAGATGCATTCATAGTATCCCCATGCTCAGTGCCAGGAAAGGTGGTGGCTGTGCAAGAGATGCTGAAGTGTCTATTGGCGGTCACTCCGGTTCCAGCTGACCAGTGCGGGTTAGGTCGATGCTCCGTCTATTTTGTTGTGTCCAAGAAAGAAGGCACGTTCCGGCCCATTCTCAACCTCAAGCATGTCGTCAAAGCTCTTCAGGTTCCGCGTTTTCATATGGAGAAGCTGCATTCAGTCATAGTTGCAGTGCAAGACAGGGAATTTTTGACGGCCTTATATCTCACCAAGGCTTATCTGCACAATCCCATCCAACCTGATCATCAGAGGTTCCTGAGGTTTGTGACGCCCAAGGGGTATTTTTGGTTCTGAACCCTTCCTTTTGGGCTGGCCATGGCTCCACGTATGTTCACCAAGGTCATGGTCGTGGTTGCAGCAGCCCTACGAAAGCAGGGGATTCTCATACATCCCTACTTGGACGATTGGCTCATTCAGGCAGAATCTGTAGAGGAGAGTCGCGTAGTAACGCAAAGAATGATCTCCTTCCTGCAGGAGCTAGATTGGGTTATCAACCTGGCAAAGAGCAAGCTGTCTCCCATGCAGCAGCTAATTATCTAAGTGCGCGTTTCAGCACATTGAGCGGAAGAGTGTTCCTATCGGACGACAGGATAGACATAGTAACATAGTAAATGACGGCAGATAAAGACCAGTATGGCCCATCTAGTCTACCCATGCAAGTCACCCCTCCCCATATCTTTGTTTAAGGGTGAACCCACCGCTCCGTGTAGGACACCCCTGTATGTTGAGAAATTAGTTAGTTAAGTTTATTTTGATTTTATCCTGTTTCTATAAAGAGATCCACTGTGTCTGTCCCATGCCATTTTGAATTCTGTCATTGTATTTCTCCCCACCACCTCCATCGGGAGGGCATTCCAAGCATCCACCACCCTTTCAGTGAAAAAGTATTTCCTGACATTGCCTTTCAATTTACCCCCTTGCAGCTTCATGTTATGCTCTCTAGTTTTACAGCTTCCTTGTCTTTGGAAGAGGTTTGTTCATTATTTCTCTTTAAATATTTAAAGGTCTGAATCATATCTCCCCTGTCCCTCCTCTCCTCCAGAGTGTACATATTTAGGTCTTCAAGTCTCTCCTCATAAGGCTTCTGACACAGGCTCCAAATCATTTTGGTCTTTATTGGAACCTCTCTGCTGATATGCCCTAACTTCCAGGTTTTTGGTAGCATCCTTCAAGGATACATTGTTCCGAACCATTTACTCTTGGGCGACTGTTAGCTCTCCCCTATTATCTAGTTTAAAAGCTGCTCTATCTCCTTTTTAAAGGTTAATGCCAGCAGCCTGGTTCCATCCCGGTTAAGGTGAAGCCATCCCTTCGGAAGAGCCCCTCCTTTCCCCAGAATGTTCCCCAGTTCCTAACAAATCCAAAACCCTCGTCCTTGCACCATCGTCTCATCCACGCATTGAGACTCCAGAGCTCTGCCTAACTTTTGGGTCCTGCGCTTGGAATGAGAAGCATTTCGGAGAATGCTACCCTGGATGTTCTGTGTTTCAACTATCTAAAAGCCTAAATTTAGCCTCCAGAACCTCCCTACCACACTTTCCTATGTCACTGCTACTGACAAGTACCAAGACAGCAAACTTCTCCCCAGCACTATATAAGACCTTGTCTAGGTGGCGTGCGAGGTCCGCTACCTTCGCACCAGGCAGGCATTTGCGAAGGTAGCGGACCTCAGCTATGGTTGTTCTTCATGTACAGCAGCCCCTGAGTCTGGCACTCTCTGCAGATTCTGGGCTCCATGGCAGCCACCATTGATGTTGTCCCTTGGGCCCGAGTGCACATGAGGGACCTTCAACAGGCGCTTTTCTCCCGTTGGTCCCTGACCCTGGAGGCCTACAATCAGCGCCTACCGCATTCCACGGTCCACCCAGAACAGTCTCTTCTGGTGGCTCGAGCCGCGCCATCTGCTCTGGGACGTTTCCTTGGAAACTTCTTCCTGGGTTCTGATAACTATGGATGCCAACCTTCTGGGCTGGGGGACCATTGCCTCAACCAGACGACTTAGGAGTCATAGTCACCTCAGGAAGCCGTATGGTCCATCAATTGCCTGGAGGTCCGAGCGGTACACCTAGCCCTTCAGCACTTTTTGCCTTTTCTGTGGCGTCAGGCAGTCCATGTTCTGTCTGACAATGTGACGACGGTGTCTTATCTGAACCAGCATGGCGGAACAAAGTGCCCAGGCATAGCCCGGGAAATGACCCTTCTTGTCGCTAAAGACTGTGTTTTTGGTCGCCATTACTTCTGCCTGGAGGATCTCTGAGCTGCAGGCTCTCTCCTGTTGGGACCCTTTCCTCACCTTTTCGGCAGAAGGTGTGACCCTTAGGGCTGTTCCTTCCTTCCTGTCAAAGGTCCTTACTCTCTTTCACCTAAACCAGACAATATCGCTCTCAACCTTCTCCAAGGAGCAATGTCAGGGACCCAGCAAAGGGCTCTGTGCCATAGACCTCAGTTGGGTTTAACGGCACTGTCTCTCAGCGACTAATTCTTTTCGCAAGTCTTATAGCCTTCTTGCCCTTTTTGCAGGACCCCGCAAGGGCCTGGTGGCCTACAAGGCCACCATCGCCTGCCGGCTCCGCTGGACTTTTGAATCTGCCTACATGCTGAGTGGTAAGTCCGCGCTCCAGGGGCTTTGGGCACACTCCACTCATTTTCAGGCAGTGTCATGGGCGGAATGCTTGCAAGTCGCCCCCCTGGATATTTGTCGAGCGGCCACCTGGTCCTCGTTAACCACCTTTGTACGGCACTATCGCCTCGATCTCCATGCTCGAGATGCGGCGCACTTTGGGACCAGTGTGCTGACAACGGCTGTCTCTTCCCGCCCAAGGGTGCCGTAGCTTGGGTACTTTCCATTTGTCTAGACTGGTCTAGCAGGATGAATTAGAAGGAGAAATTTCACTTATCGTTAATTTCCTTTCCTTTAATCCTGCTAGACCAGTCCAGCTCCTGCCCTTACGTATGCCTTTCGGACAGTCTTCTGAGCACAGCCACAGTCCTACCTCTATCGCAACCCTTACTTAGGGTTTTTGTACATGGTTCCTTCTTCACGTAGTTGTGTGTGTGAAGAGTTCGCTAATGTTCTAGTTCTCACGTCCCTATCAAGTTGCTTTGCCACAGTATACTGAAGGCGACCCCTAGGGGTACGGCCATATATCTACCAGAGCCCAGCCAATCAGGCTTCTGGTATCTTTCTCTGTCTCCAATATCTGCTGGCAGGAGGAGTCAACCTACTTGTATGGACTGGTCTAGCAGGATTCCAGGAAAGGAAATTAACGGTAAGTGAAATTTCTCCTTACTATGTCCTCATCCTTCTTGACCTCTCTGCTGCTTTTGACACTGTTGACCACATCCTTCTCCTTGATACCCTGTTCTCACTTATTTTTAAGAGCTCTGTATTATCCTTGTTCTTCTCTTATCTCTCCCATCGCTCTTTCAGTGTTAGTTCTGGTGGATCCTCCTCTGCTCCTATCCCACTCTCAGTTGGTGTACCCCAAGGATCTGTCTTGGCTCCACTCCTTTTCTCTCTCTATACCCAGTCCCTCGATGCACTCATCTCTTCCCATGGCTTTCAGTACCATGTTTATGCCGATGACGCCCAGATCTACCTCTCTATAGCTGAAATCTCTCCAGCAATCCAGACCCGGATCTCTGCCTGCCTTTCTGACATTGCTGCCTGGATGTCTCACCGCCGCTTGAAATTGAACATGGCCAAGACTGAGCTTCTTATATTTCTCCCTAAAACCTCCCCTCCTCTTCCTCCTTTCTCAGTCTCTGTGGATAACTCTCTACTCCTCCCTGTTTCCTCAGCTCGCAACCTTGGGTTGTTTTTGACTCCTCTCTCTCCTCCACACACATCCATCTGATAGCTAAGATCTACCGTTTCTTTCTCTATAACATCAACAAAATCTGCCCATTCCTTTCTGAACACACTACTAAGTCACTTATCCACTCCTTAATCACCTCCTGTCTTGATTATTGTAACCTACTCCTTGCTGGTCTTCTGAATCATCTCTCTCCCCTTCAATCTGTTCAACACTCTGCTGCACGGCTAATCTTCCACCAGCCTTGTTATGTGCATATTATCCCTCTTCTCAAGTCACTTCATTGGCTCCCTATCCATTTCCGAATCCAGTTCAAACGTCTCCTGTTGACCTATAAGTGCAATCACTCTGCAGCTCCTCACTACCTTTCTTCTCTTATCTCTCCCTGCACCCTGCCCCCCTCAGAAGCAATTTGCCAGAAGAGCGGAGTTCTCTTCTATTGCTAACTCCAGACTTCGCTCCTTTCACCTTGCTGCTCCTTATGCCTGGAACAAACTACCTGAGTCTGTACGCCAGCACTGTTCCCTCTAAGCTGTGCACGTGTGCGTGCGCACACACCTTGCCGAGTGAGCGCACATACTTTACAACAGAGCGCACAAAAATTACGGTTCTGATTCTGATAGAAAACAACACAGACGTTCTTAAAATTGAAAAGTTGTTGTGTATTTATGGTTTTCACAAGTTCTACAATATTTTCTAGTGCAATCAATGTGGTGTACATACTGTATTCTGACGTGTAGTCAAATTTTAAAGTATATAACTCCGAGTGTCGTTATGTAGCGCACAAAAATTTAACCTTCCTTCAAAAGCTGCACAGCTGATATTTTATGCGCACACAGCCTACAGAAAATTAGAGGGAACATTGTACGCCAGACGCCTTTCTCTGGCCCTTTTCAAATCCAGGCTGAAATCTCACCTCTTCGCTTTCGCTTTCGGATCTTGACTCACCTGATCTCCTTTGTATTTCCTTACCGTTCCCCCTAGATGTATCCTGTGTCTACAGCTACTGTGCTATCTCCCTAGACTAGATTGCAAGCTCTGATGAGAAGGGGCTGTCTCTTACATGTCTGTGCAGCGCTGCGTATGTCTGGGAGCACTATACAAATGCTGAGTAGGAGTAGGAGTAGTAGTAGAGCATTGCTTCTCTGGTACTTGGAGGTTACAAAGTCTTTTCATAAGTCCGACCATCTCTTTGTATTGTTTCCGTCACTTTCCACTTTTGTAGAGCATTACCGCTTGGATGTCCACACCCGGGTGGACACGGCCTTTGGCTCAAGGGTTTTGCGAGCTGCTTTGTCTTCTTCTGTAGGGAGTATTAGCAGCAACACAAGATAAGGTATTCTCTGTTACATAATACTCCCTACACTTCCCGCCCAGTGGAGTTGTAGCTTTGGTACATTCCACTTGTCTGGACTGTCTAGCAGGGCGATACAATAGGTGACATTTTACTTACCAGTTAATGTCCTTTCCTTGAGTCCTGCTAGACCAGTCCAGGGCCCACCCCTGAAACTGTATTTGCTCTGTTCTTGGGTCTGTTACAATTTTTATGCTTGGCACTTCAGGTTCATCTTCTACTGATAGCCTTCTGTTTATGTTTTCCGGTACTTTGTTCTGTATTGTTGATTACTCTTTGTTGCCAATGATTGAGGTTATGTGAGGCTTGCCATGTTTCTTCCGTATGCTTTGGGACAAATACTGAAGGGACCTCTGGTGGGCTGAGGCGAATAGAGGCATGGGAGTGATGTCATTGAAACTGGGCTTTTCATTGGTTCTTTGTCTCCACCAATCTGCTGGTAGGGGAACACAAGCCACTTGTCTGGACATTAACCGGAAAGTAAAATGTCACCTTAGGAGGGGATAGTGGTGCAGTGTCTAGTGTCGTCCCCCCCCCCCCCCCGCCTGCCTTCTCGTTCTTAGAGGCCGTGTCTTCTCTTTCTGCTTTCTAGATTCTGTCGGCAGATGACAAAGAGCTGAACCGATGGTGCTCCTTGAAGAAAACCTGCATGTACAGGTGAGAGTGGGTTCGATGCCAGGAGCCCCTCGGCTCCAGACAGCTGCCATCCCATGACCTCAATAAATGTAATTTCTTTCCCCCTTAGGTCGCAGCATGAGGAGCGGAATGACCAGCGAACCTATAAGCTAAAAGCTCAAAACATTGGGAAGAAAGAACAGATCCTGCGATCGCTCTGCACAGAGTACGTAATAACTTTCCTCTGCAAATTAATCCCAGGTCTGCTGCCCCTTATTTGTTCTCTAGATTTTTGTAAAAGGTTTACTGCGTTCTTTCCAGATTGTCCAGCTAGACCAGTCCAGACAATTGGGTGAAGTCCTCCTGCCAGCAGATGTCGAGACAAAGAAAGTAATCGGAGCCAAGCAGAGCTGTGACATCATTCCTGGCATATTCCCCAGGCACAGTTAGGGGTCTCCTCAGTACTTACTCTGTCTCAGCACATGATGAACTCTTCTAACAACCGATGCCAGTCTTATTGGCTGAGGAGCCCACTGCTCAGGGCCTATGGACTCCCAGAGAGACCCAGTGGGACAGCAGTTGGCTATAGGCACGGGCCACCTGCTTGGCTCTATTAGGGTTCTGGAACTTGCTATGCGTTTGGCCGGTACGAGTCCTCTCAGACAAGGCTACGGCTGTCGCCTATATCAGTTACCAGGGGGGCACCAAGTGCTGTGGAGTGGCCCAGGAAATGACCCTCCTATTGCCCTGAGCCGAGGTACATTTGCAGGCTCTCTCAGCCCAACACATAGCAGGGGAACAGAACATCGAAGCAGACTATCTCAGTCGTCACCTTCTCGATCCCGGGGAAGGGGAGCTGGGCCCTTGGGCCTTCAGTCGTATAATCCAGCGCTGAGGAATGCCAGACATGGATCTCATGGCAACATGGAGCAACGCCAAGGCTTTCCGCTTCTTCAGCTGCCGAAGAGAACCTGCGTCCATCGGGATGGATGCCCTGGTTCAGGCCTGGCCCACTGACACCGTGGGCTATGCTATCCTGCCTGCTTTGGCTGATTGAGCAGCACCCACATCTTCTCATTCTGGTGGCTCCCAATTGGCCTTGTTGCCCCTGGTACACCATTCTGATATGGCTATTAGCCAACTTGCTGCTTCTCCTGGGAGCATGGCGGGGGCTTCTGTGACAGGGGCCCATCCTCCCTTTTCTCTTATGGCGTGGCCCTTGAAAGGAGACACCTAAAGTGCCGAGACTATTCCGGGGCAGTAATTAATGACCTTACTCAAGGCCTGTTGAACTTCTATGTCTTTGTCTTACACTCACGTCTAGCTTCGGTTCACCACCTGGTGCAAGGCTCGTCGCCTGTCACTATGGCAGGTTCTCGTTCCCGCAGTACTGGCATTTCTGCAGGAGGGGGTTGGACAAAGGTCTCGCTTGAAATTCTGTACACGTGCAGGTTGCTGCACTGTCGGTCTTTTGAGGTCCAGTAGCGGGCTGGTCCTTGGCAGCTCACCGTGATGTCAGACGTTTCCTGCTGGGGGCATGGGCCTTGCGGCTGCTGGTCCATCTATAGTTCTTCTGGTACCTTTGACTCATTCTCCGCACTGTCACGCATACTCCCTTCGAGCCGCTTAAACAGGCTACTCTTAAGTGTCTTACCCTGAAAACAATTTTTCCAGTTGCCATTTCCTTTGCAAGGTGCCTTGTCTTGCTGCGACCCTTACTTGTCCTTCTCCCCTGAAGGGGTCACTTTGCGTCCTTCTCCCCTGAAGGGGTC
The DNA here is from genome assembly GCA_033557465.1 of Ichthyophis bannanicus. Lineage (NCBI taxonomy): Eukaryota > Metazoa > Chordata > Amphibia > Gymnophiona > Ichthyophiidae > Ichthyophis > Ichthyophis bannanicus. Next base: position 93,181,998 of record CM066051.1, on the reverse strand, counting down.
ACTTTGCGGACTGTTCTTCCTTTCTGCCAAAGGTGCTCTCCACATTTCATGTTAATCAGATTATCTCTCTTCCTGCCTTTTCTCCCGAGCAATGTGCAGGGGGAGATGAGGATCTCCAGAATGTCCATATCCGGCGGGTGCTCTTACGGTACCTGAAAGTCACGAATCCCTTCCGCCTCTCCGATCATCTTTTTATCCTCTTCTCCAAATCTCAGAAGGGTCAGGCAGCATCCACAGCGACACTTGGCCGGTGGATCCACGAAACATTTCTCAGCTTATCTCCTGTTCTGCCGGCCTCTTCCCCCAGGTCTTAAAGCACATTCTACCCGCACACAGGCCACTTTGTGGGCGGAGTCGGCCTTTGCAACTCCCTTAGATATCTGTTGAGCAGCGACCTGATTGTCCTAGTCTACCTTTGCGTTGCATTACCATCTCGACGTACAGATACATACAGTTGTCAAATTTGGGTCACAGGTGCTATCTGCTGCACTCTCATCCTGCCCAGAGGCGGATTAGCTTTGGTACATCCCACTTGTCTGGACTGGTCTAGTTGGATGATCTGGAAGATGAAGTTTTCCTTACCGTTAATTTCCTTTCCTAGAGTCCTGCTAGACCAGTCCAGCACCCACCCTACAGTCTGTGTATTCCGCTTTCGGCAGCTTGGAGCATTCTTAGCGCTATTCCTGTATATAGCTGCCTTACTTTGTGTATATAGTTAACTATTGCGTGGCAGAGCTGGGGGTCTCTGAAACGGTTTTCTTGTCTTCGTCGCTTTCTACTGAGGAGACCCCTAACTGCCGGGGGTATATGCCAGAAGTAACGTCACAGCTCTGCTTGGCTCTCACTACTTTCTCTGTCTCCACACCTGCTGGCAGGGGGACTTCACCCACTTGTCTGGATTGGTCTAGCAAGACTCCAGGAAAGGAAATTAATGATAAGGAAAATTTCACCTCATAGGCCGCTTTGGGTCTGGAGGAATAGGATGGGCCGAGGAGGCTGCCATTCGATCTGACAAATGATTTGCTTCCTCTCTGTTAAGTTCCCTAGAATCTCACGATCACAGCATTGGTAGCTGAAGAGGTGAGGTCTTGCTTTATGGGGCATAGTCCATGACTCCTGGGGGGAGGGTGTTTGTGCAGATTTATAAATTTATGTGAAAGAAATGTAGAGGGGAGGGATGTGCGGTTCCATCTTCTATTATTGAGCAGAAAAACAAAAAAAAAAGCTTACCACTGCCCCTCAAATCAGCGTTGACGAGAAATTCCATTGCATAGTCACACTATCTGGTTTTCAGAATCCTGCTGGCTACCATGTTACTTGTAAACTGGACTGGCCACTGCTGGAAAGAGGATGCTGGACTTCATGGACCTTTGGTCTGCCCTAGTATTTGACAGTTGTAGAGAATTAGTTATGTGCATTTTTCTGCTGTTGAATTTTCTCTAGATGCATGATTGATTGAGCTGGACCACATTTTGTATTTTTGTTTTTCTTTCTCTCCACCCCCCTCCCTTTTTTTTTTTTTTGCTCACAGTGAAGAGGAGGCAGAAGGCCAACAGCACAACAGGCCCAAGCCTGGAAAAAAGAAACTAGATAAAATAAAGAAACAGCAGCCAGAGGAGATAGGCGAGGCGCCCTTACTGAGGGAAAAGGAGAAAGTGGTATCCAAGCCAAGAAGGTCAACAGCGGCAGCCACGGCAATCTCTCAGGGTGGAAGGTCAGCAGCGGCAGCCACGGCGATCTCTCAGGGTGGAAGGTCAACAGCGGCAGTCACGGCGATCTCTCAGGGTGGAAGGTCAGCAGCGGCAGCCACGGTGATCTCTCAGGGTGGAAGGTCAACAGCAGCAGTCACGGCGATCTCTCAGGGTGGAAGGTCAACAGCGGCAGTCACGGCGATCTCTCAGGGTGGAAGGTCAACAGTGGCAGTCACGGCGATCTCTCAGGGTGGAAGGTCAACAGCGTCAGTCACGGCGATCTCTCAGGATGGAAAGTCAGCAGCGGCAGCCACGGTGATCTCTCAGGATGAAAGGTCATCAAAAGGGCAGAAGAAGCAGCAGCGAGGGCTTGGAGAGCCAGGGGCAGGAACTCACAGCATCGTTCTACAGCGAGCCAAGAAGGACAGGAGGCAGCGAAAGGGGCTGTGTCTGGGCAGCAAGATTAAAGTGGGAGGGTGGGAATTCAGTGGGCAGAGGCTGCGGGCATATGGGCTGAACCCCAAGAGACTCCGCTTCCGGCAGATAGTGAACGAGAAGAGGAGGAAACAGAAACTGAAAGACAGATCACAGTCGGTGAAGAAAGACTGAAGGTGGGGGGGGGGGGGGGTTACTCATTCAGAGGAACAGACCCAGAAAATCTTAGCCTAATGTACACAAGTGAAAATCAGCAGAACACAGATTGTCCCTTACTGTGGTTTCTGTAGTAGGTTCTTGGGTTGTGTTCCTTCTAGATTGCCCAAACTGATTGTGTCCATGGAATCGCCTACAGAAAACCATTCCTTGATTGTGCCTCTGGGGCAGGGAGACTTAAAGCTACTCCAAGTTGTAAATAATCGTGTGCCTCTGTCCTCAAGGGAATCTCCTACTACTCCAAGAGGCTAAAGCTAGTTGCTTAATCTGTCCCAAATGCTCTACATTTCCCTTCTCTGGAAGGTGGAGGAGTCTCAGAACATCAGCTTTTTCCGCGTGGCTCTTAAATAGAAGGTGTGTTTAGAAAAACGTTTGGTGTGCTTGATTCTTTTGTTAAACAATGGCTGGGTCCTCGATGTACTTGTAGATGTTGTGATTCACTTCATGGTGTGACCACATCTTGAGTACCGAATGTAGTTCCGGCCACCTCGTCTCAAAGAGCCACACAACGGAACTAGAAAAGGCTCAGAGAAGGGCGACAGGATTCCCTAGGAGGAACGGCTGGATAAAGAGGTTAGGGCTCCTTAGCTCTGAGAAGAAACAGCTCAGGTCTGTAAAATCACGATTGGAGTGGAAAGATTGTTGACCCTTTCTGATAGTTTCATGGACTGTAACAGGTATCAGATTTGAAACAGCTGTAGTGAAAAAGAAGGTAGTGGAGCTGAGTGTATAAGAAGGTAGACAGGTTTCTGGAGGAAAAGCTGATAAACCCTTTTAAGCCAGGTAGACCTGAAAGCTACCAGTTCTCTCTAGATGTGGCCTACTCTATGGGATCCTGCCAGGTACTTGTGACCTGGATTGGCCGCAGTTTGAGACAGGTTACTGGACTTGATGGACCTTTGATCTGACCCTCACTATACATAGGGCATAGGATGAAGGTGAAAAGCAATAGACTTGTGAGTAATTTTCAGAAATATTTCTTTATGGAAAGACTGATAGATGCATGGAATAGTCTCCAGTGGAGACAAGGACTGCGTCTGAATTCAAGAAAGCACAGGACATGCCAATGAACTCTAAAGGAAAAAGTACTATAGAACTCAGTAGTTCATCTGGGAGGGCAGAATGGATAGGCCGTACGGTCAGCATGTTTCTATGTTTGTTTTTATTTGGTCAGAGAGAAGGGCTTTCCCTATAAAAATCCAGAGTTATAGTGAAGCCCGTACTCTGAAAAAAACGGCATTAACCAGCCAAGTGAGGTCAGTTGGGTCCCTTCCAACTCAGGAGCCTTGAGAGACATAGAAACATGATGACAGAAAAAGACCACATGGCCTATCTAGTCTGTCCTTCCATATCAACCCCTACAACAGTCCCCTTTTTACCTTTAGAGATCCTCTGTGTTTGTCCCATGCTTTTTTGAATTCAGTTACTGTCCTCATCTCCACCACCTCCACTGGGAGACTATTCCACGGATCCACCACTCTCTCCGTAAAGAAATATTTCCACATATCACTGCTGAATCTATCCCCCTTCACCCTCATCCCATGTCCCCTCGTAGCAGAACTTGCTTTCAATCGAAAGAGGCTCTCTCCCTGAACATTTATGCCACGGAGGTATTTAAACGTCTCAATCATATCACCTCTATCCCGCCTTTCCTCTCAGGTGTACTTAAGCTCCTTAAGTCTGCCCTCATATGCTTTATAATGGAGACCACTAACCATTTTTGTAGCCACCCTCAGCTTGTTTATATCCTTTTGAAGGTGCGGTCTCCAGAATTGCACACTATACTCCAAATGAGATCACACCAAAGACTTATACAGAGGCATTATCACCTCCTTTTTTCTGCTAGCCATTCCTCTGTATGCACCCAAGCATCCTTCTAGCTTTTGCCGTCACCTTTTCTACCTGTTTAGCTACTTTAAGATCATCAGACACAACCACGCCTAGGTCCCGCTCTTCTTTAGTGGACAAAAGTACTTCACCCCCTATGCTATATTGCTCCTTTGGATTGCTGCAGCCCAAGTGCATGACCTTACATTTTTTAACATTAAATCTCAGCTGCCAAATTCTAGACCATTCTTCAAGCTTAGCTAGATTCCTCCTCATGTTATCTACCCCTTCCTGGGTGTCTACTCTATTGCAGGTTTTGGTATCATCCGCAAAGAGGCAAACCTTACCCAACAGCCCTTCCGCTATATCACTAACAAAGATGTTATAGCAAGAGGGTTCCATAGAGCTCTTATTAGCATCTGCTAAATTTGAAATAATTATTTGTGGGGTGCGGAGAGTTTGTTAATTTTTCTGTCTAGTTTTACCCCTTCCAAAAGTGTCATGGTGCTAGCCTTAGTGACATGTGCACTGCTCTTGATGGGAGTTAGATGCAGTTGAAGTTTATAGGCTAAACATTTTCAGCTAGGCAATTAAGGATGTGCCCCCCACCCAACTCTCCCAGTTCAAAGACAGAAGTTGACCATCTTTTATATAAATACTGACTTGTCTGTATGGTGTGAAATAGTCCCACCCCTCTGCCCATATGCAATAATGTTGCTAATTTAGTTTCATCTTCTTACAGGAGGGGCCACCTTGACTTAGGAAAGTTGGGGGGGGTATTTGAGTGAGGTTTAACGAGCAATGGGAATAGTGTTCTCTTAGTGAATCTGCTTTACATGAGGACTGTTTTTGGTTGAAGGGGTGAGTCTTCCAATAAGCATGTGGAGGTACCATTGGGTGTTGGTTTGGCTGTGCTGCTGGTCAATCTGTTTTGTTCTGGGTACAGTCTAAAATGGTAAGTGTTATTTCTCCCTCCCAAGAATTGCAGCCTTATGGGCCAATGCAGAAAACTAGCATGGCCTTTAAGCACAGATAACGCCACAGCCAAACGCACGCACATGTAAGCAGCAAAGGAAAAGCTGACGCACAGTTAATGCCAGGAGTATTTAAATTATAGGCAAATGAGCATGCTTATGCTGTCTGTGTCTCATGCAGAGGATTTCATAACCAGCCTTGGTGCCAGTATCTCTACGTCTTTGTCTTGAGGTGGCTTAAATATTTAGCCCATACCCCCAAAAGTATTTTGAATGCATCGGGGGCTTTTCCCCAAAGCCTAGATCAGATGATCCAGGCAACGGGGAAAGCCCCCAGTGCCATCAAATACTGTCCCCACCAGAAAGCAAATCCCTGGTGGCCCAGTGGCCCCAAACCCCTCCCTCCAGGTACCCACATGCTCCTGTGCTGCCATCTTGAAAAATGGCAGCACCTGGTTCCGCACACTGCATCCTGGGAAGAACCTGGCGAGGTCAGATGGCCATATAAGGTATTTTCTACTTTATATGGCAGTCTGACCTCCAAAGTCTGAAGATGATGTAGTGAGGCTACCCATGCCTAAAAGCATAGTTACTCATCTGTAGCAGGTGTTCCCTGGAGACAGCAGGAATCAGTCTCTTTCATATGGATGACATCTGCGCCGACGGAGCCCACGTGGTAATCTCTCCCCAGCTTTCAAAGAAAGCCTTTGGGAAATACACCACACATGTGTGGTCCCCTTCCCACCTAAGAGTGACATAATATCATAGCACAAGATGGCAATAAAACCCCAGCAAGAAGCAACTCCACAAGGAGGAGGAAGGGTTGTGAGGACTGATTCCTACTGTCCCTGGAGAATACCTGTTACAGGTGAGTAACTATGCTTTCTCCAGGAACAAGCAGGAAGTCAGTCCTCACATATGGGTGACGTTGACGCCGACGGAGCCCTCATGTGGAGCAATTTCCCCAGCTTTCAAAGAAAGCCTTTGGGAATGCCTTGTGCATGCGCGGTCCCCTTCCCGCCCAAGGGTGCCATCTTGCTCAGTCTTTTTTCCACGGAGCCCAACAGACGTCGTCCCATTTTCCTCAGAAAAACTTGATTGTTTTTTGAACATTTTACCGTTTTTGATACCCTCTCGACGCCGGTTCCCCTTCCCTCCTCAGCTCGGTACACCGGTATCGAGTCCGGCTAATTTTTTTGTTTTTGTCCTTATTGACTAGCGTTTGCGCTCTTTTTCTTTTAACTAGCAGTTTGGTCTTTTGACCTTGCAGGGGCCCTTTTTCCCCCAATGGCTGCCAGCGGGTTTAAAAAGTGTGATCAGTGCAAAAAACCTATGTCCCTCACCGACACCCATGACTGCTGCCTCCGCTGCCTCAGACCCGACCATGACCCGGTGGTCTGCGGTCCATATGGCAAGATGTCCTCCAAGGCATTAAGGAGCAGGCAGCACCAGCGCGAGACTATTTTCTCTGAGTCTGGATCCGTCTGGGCCAGGACCTCATCAGAAGCCTCAACGTCTTGGGACTCTGAACCCGAGCACCGTCGGGGATCTTCTGAGCGGGGGTTTCCCACCCAGGAGCACCGTAAGAAGAAAAAACCTGTGAGGGATGCGTCTCTGGAAGGCTCCGATTGGCTGGGGCCCTCGTGTACCAGGTCGAGGAGCGCCGAACGCCGCCGAACGCCGCCCCAGGTTCGCCGAGTCGGAGAGTCCTGCCAAAATACCTCATACGGAGCCGGAGGCATCGTACAAGGTAATGCCTGTTGTCCTCATGCACTCTTCTCCAGGAGAACCTGCGTCGGGAACCGAGCCGGTGGCTGCGGAGCCTTCTGAGCTGGGTCTCAGGTTGGCGGCCTTGGAGAGCAGTGTGTCTGCCTTCATGGACCAGCAGCGGGCGCTGATAGCCGTCTCACCTGTGCATCCACCTCAACCACCGGGACCTCGACGTCTAAGTCGACCCCAGAGGCAGAGCCGATCCTCGAGTCCATGCGGGCTCGAGTCGATCCTCGGCCAAGGTCTCCCTCGACCTCCCGTTCGGGACCGAGGTCGTTGTCACCAGGGCCATTGGCATCGGGATGGACGCGCTCGAAGCCCTTGAGGCCGGAGCCCATTGAGTCCTCCTTGGAGGGCTCGGCTTGGGAGACGGAGGAGGAAGACTCGTCAGATACCCACCGGACCCGGTACATCCCATCGTACTCCTGGGTTCAGAACCTCGGAGACGGTCGTCCCCGGAGGACACCAGGTTCTCGGACTTTGTTAGGGATATGGCCAAAGCTTTGGCTTTCCCTGCAGATGTCAAGGAGTAGCCTCGAGCCGAGGAGCTTGACGCCCTCCAGTATGACTCTCCTCCGAAGGAGGCCCTTACTGTACTGGTGTCTCTGAAGCTGGAACGGTTGATGCTCCGCATGTGGGAGTCCCCGGCTTCGGTGCCGGTCCTCAGCAAACGGGTTGATTCCATTTATCGAGTCCGTAAGAGCCCCATGTTACAAAAGGCACAGCTGCCGCACAACTCCATGTTTGTGGAATCGGCCATGCAAAGGCTCAAGAGCCAGAAGACGCACTCCTCGGTGCCTCCCGGCTGGGAGGCCCGGAACCTGGACGCCCTGGGCAGAAAGTGCTTCCAGGGCTCGATGCTGTCATGCTGTGTCCAGACATACCAGCTGTACATGGGCATGTACTTAAGAGACCTGGCAAAGGAGATTGCCGGATTCTCTGCTGGCCTCTCCGAGGAACCCTTGCAGCGCTTCAAGGCCCTGTCCACTGGGATCAGAGAATGCTTGAAGTTTGTCTCGTGCAGCCTATGACAGCTTCGAGGCTTCGGCCCGGGTAGCCGCAGCCGGCATCGGTGCAAGGCGCCAGGCTTGGCTCATGTCGTCTGACCTTGAGCCATGGGTACAGAACAAGTTGGTCGATGTCCCCTGCCGAGGCGATAACCTCTTCAGCAAACCATGACTGAAAAGGCTGCTGAACTCGAGTCCGAGTACTTGACCCAGGCAAGGTTGTCGAAGAAGACATCTGCTCCTTCTCACAGGAAGAAGGCCTCAGGGAAAAAGCCCTTTTACCCCAGGAAGGGGCAGGCTTACAGAAACTACCCCACTTACCAGGCCTCCCCAGCTCCCCAGCAGGGGCAGCAGGCCAGGGGACTGGGGAATGGCCCTCGTAAGCCTCAAACCCCCAAGCCTCCAGCTCCTGCCCAGCACGGAGGGGGTTTTTGACTCCCAGTGCATAGCTCCTTTCCCACCGGTTTGGCCCTGCACAGGAGGTCGGCTGTCCCTGTACGCCCACAGGTGGCCAGCCATTACATCCGATACTTGGGTTTTAAGGATAGTCCAAGATGGCTATCTTCTCTATTTCAGCCAAGTACCTACCTCCTATTTCCCAGGAGAGCATCTCAGACCCCTCTTACACAAGAACTTCCTCTTGCAGGAGTTAGCTGGTCTTCTCAAGGATCAGGCGGTGGAACTGGTGCCCCACCACCTGCAAGGGAAAGGCTTTTACTCCAGGTATTTCCTCATGCCGAAAGGACAAGGAGGCCTTCGCCCCATCCTGGACCTGCGAAATCTCAACAAGCTCTTGGTGAGGGAAAAGTTCAAGATGCTTTCACTTGGGATACTTCTGCCTTACCTCCAGCAGGGAGACTGGCTATGCTCCTTGGACCTAAAGGATGCCTACACACACATCCTCATACACCCAGACCACAGACAATATCTCAGGTTTGTGGTCGGAGGAAATCACTTCCAATACAGAGTGCTTCCCTTTGGTCTGGCTTCCGCTCCAAGGGTTTTCACCAAGTGCCTAGCTGTGGTAGTGGCCTTCCTCAGGATCCAGGGGATCTTTGTGTTCCCTTACCTAGACGACTGGCTCATAAGGAGCCAGTCAGCCCAGGAAGCGCACCACGCCACAGCTCGCACAATCGCTCTGCTTCAGTATCTGGGGTTCGTCATCAATCACGCAAAGTCCTCTTTGCTCCCCACCCAGAACTTGGAATTCATAGGGGCAAGGCTAAACACCCTGCAAGCAAGGGCTTACTTACCACTGGACAGGGCAGGCCGCCTGCTGTCTCAGGTAGACATGTTGAGTCATGTATCCCACATGTCAGCACGGAGGTTCTTACGCCTGCTCGGCCACATGGCCTCCACAGTTCATGTTACTCCTTTTGTACATGCGGACAGCTCAGTGGTCCTTACGGGACCAGTGGTCACAGGCTACAGGACGCCTGTCCGACAGAGTGTCAGTATCCAAACCCCTGGGGCAGTCCCTGCAGTGGTGGGCACAATCAGGGAACCTCCTGTGGGGGGTACCGTTCCAGCTTCCTGTGCATACCAGGGTGCTGACCACGGATGCCTCCTTGATGGACTGGGGAGCCCATTGTCAGGGCTCTTGCACTCAAGGTCAGTGGACTCAGGAGGCCACACTCCAGATCAACCTGTTGGAACTCCGAGCCATTCGCTTAGCTCTAAAAGCCTTTGCTCCTGTCCTCTCCAATCACTCTGTCCTGGTACAGACGGACAACCAGGTGGCTGTGTTCTATGTGAACAAACAAGGCGCCACAGGATCGCGGATCCTTTGCCAGGAGTCTCTGGACCTCCGTTCCTTTGCAGTTCAGCACAACATGTCTCTCCATGCAGTTTACCTACCGGGTCAGGAGAACTGCCTGGCAGACAGACTGAGCAGGGTTCTTCAACCCCATGAATGGCAACTAAACAGGGAGGTCACTCAGAAGATTTTCAACCACTGGGGCCTCCTATCCATAGATCTCTTTGCCAGTCCACAAAATCATCAGTTGCCCCGGTTTTGCTCCAGACAACCGCACCCCCTCAGGGTAGCGGCCGATGCTTTTCTTCTCCCTTGGTCGGGGAGCCTCCTGTATGCTTTTCTGCCTACCCCGCTGATAGCACGGACTCTCTTCAAGATTCGCAGGGACAAAGCCTGGGTGATCCTAGTAGCACCCAGGTGGCCGAGACAGCCTTGCTTCCCACTTCTTCTTCAACTGGCGGTAGAGATCCCTCGGGGGTGCGATCCAACCTCCTCACCCAGGAGCAGGGTTCTCTTGTGCATCCCAATCCCAGATCCCTCAATTTGATGGCCTGGCTGCTGAGAGGGTAGGCCTTGCACCTCTTCTCTTACCTGAGGGGGTAGAAGAAGTGTTGTTGGCCTCCAGAAGGCCGTCCACCAGAAAATCATACGCTTGTAAATGGCGCAGGTTCCAGGTGTAGTGTCACCAACATACCGTGGAACCCTTCTCTTCTCAGGTTCCCCAAGTATTACAGTACCTGCTTCATGTCTCGGAAGTGGGACTCAAGTCGAACTCAGTCAGGGTTCACCTGAGTGCCTTGTTGGCTAACCACGCCCCAATAGATGGTCAGCCTCTCTCGGCTCACCCTTTGGTAGCCAGGTTTCTCGGGCCTGCTCCTGCTGAAACCTCCCATCCATCCTCCGGCGACGGAGTGGGATCTCAATGTGGTCTTGCAGCAACTCACTTGCTGTCCTTTCAAGCAGATGTCCACTTGCCATCTGCGCTTCCTCTCCTGGAAGGTGCTCACGTCGGCTAGACGTGTGAGTGAGCTGCATGCTCTAGTGTTAGACCGTACACATGGTTTTACAAGAACAGGGTGGTGCTCCGCACACACCCCAAGTTCCTCCCACAAGTGGTTTCCTCGTTTCACCTCAACCAAGAGGTGGTTCTTCCAACCTTCTTTCCCAGGCCACACACCAGCAAGGCAGAAACAGTTCTGCATACCCTGGACTGTAAGCGGGCGCTCGCCTTCTACTTGGGGTGTACACGGGGGCATCGGAGGGCTTCTCAGCTCTTCGTCTCTTATGACCCTAGTAAACTGGGTCTACCGGTCTCCAAGCGCATGTTGGTGGGGAACTTGCTCCGCATGAGGGCTCTGTTGGCGTCGACGTCACCCATATGTGAGGACTGATTCCTGCTGTCCCTGGAGAACACCTGTTATAGGTGACTAACTACGCTTTACAGGTGAGTAACTGTGCTTTCTCTGGGACTCCCCAGCTACAGGCTATCGAAAAACCTGTAAAAAGCCACAGGTGACCAGAAACAGTGATCTATGAGCAGCAGCAACTAATTTGGAAAACAACAGACCCACAAGCGACTCAAGTGTCCAGCGAGGAACCAGTAACCCGAACACAGCAAGGGGTGAAGGGCAGGAGTTGCCAATACCCTGAACAAATGACGGAGTACTGCCTGGCTGAAGGCGCTGTCCTGAAGGGATTCTCTCTCCAGGAAGTAGTGAGCTGCGAAGGTATGGACTGAGGACCAGGTGATGGCCCGACAGATTTACGACAAGGGAACGGAATAGAAGGTACATTTGCCACTGAGGCCATTATGGCTTGGACACTGTGCATCATGACTCGGCGCTCCAGCGAGAGACCAGCCTGCTCGTAAACAAAGGCGATGCAGTCTGCACCCAGGTGGATAGAGACTGCTGCCCCCAACTAATGGGTCAAAGGAAAAGAGCTGAGAAGCTTGGCGGTGGCCCTGGTGTTCTGCAGATAGAAGGAAAGCGCCCGCTTACAGTCCAGTGTATGGAGAATGGCCTCTGCCCTGCTGGCATGGGACCGCGGATAGAAGGTGCGAAGCACCACCTGCTGATTAAGGTGGAACAGAGACACCACCTTAGGCAGGAATATAGAGTGTGTGCAAAGCATGACCCTTTTCCTATAGAACCTGGTGTACGGTGGGTCCACCACCAATGCTTGGAGCTTGCTAACTTGGCGAGCAGATGTGAGCGCCATGAGGAACACCATCTTCCAAGTGAAGGTTAGTTATTTGAGCTGAGAGGCTCAAAGGGCGGCGCAGTAAGCTTTGAGAGTACAATGTTAAAGTTCCACTCTGCCACCGGGGGATAGATGGAAGACTTTGAGAGGAGAAGACCCCTCAGGAAGCGAGCCAGTAACGGCTGAGCGGAGATGGATTTGCCCTCGACTAGATGGTGATGTGCGGCCAACGCGCTAAAGATGCACCCTAACTGAGTTAGACTTCAAGCCTGTCTGAGACAGCTGAAGCAGATACTGCAGCATGGGAAAGGGTATCAGCCTCTCTGTGCACCAGATGGAGAACCTCTGCCGCTTGAAGGCGTATACCCAGCATGTGGAGGTCTTACGGGAGGCCAGAAGCACCTCCTCCACCTCTGTAAAGAGTCTGAAAGGGGCCAGGGATACCTGCTCAGCAGCCAGGCCATGAGCGCCAAGGACCCCAGATTGGGGTGCAGGAGAGAGCCCTCTTCTTGCGTGAGTAGATCTGGATTGCAACCCAGGGGAACCAGGCGGTGCCATGGATAGGCGGAGAAGAACAAAATTACTGAACATGTAGATGGTCATGGTTTAATGGGAGACAGCCAACATGGATTTAGCCAAGTCTTCTCTTACTAATCTGTTGTGTTTTTTTGAAGGTGTGAATAAACAGCTAGACAAAGGTGAGTTGGTTGATATAATGTATCTGGATTTTCAAAAAGCCTTTGTCAAGGTCCTTCATGGGAGACTCTTGACGAAATTAAAAAGTCATGGGATTGGAAGCAGTGTAGTATTGTGGATCAGGAACTGGTTAAAAGATAAAACGCAGAGGATAGGGCTAAATGGCCAATTTTCCCAATGGAAAAAAGGTGAATAGTGGAGAACCCTAGGGATCTGTGCTGGGCTTTTTGACATATGCATAAATGACCTGGAATAGGGAATAATGAGTGAGGTTATCAAATTTGCAGATGACACAAAACTATTTAAAGTTGTTAAAACCCATGAGGATTGTGAAAAATTGCAAGATCTTGATAAATTGGAAGACTGGGCATCCAAATGGCAGATGAAATTGAATGTGGACAAGTGCAAAGTTATGCACCTAGGAAAGAACAGCCCAAACTATGGTTACACGATGCAAGGCTCCACATTAGGAACCACCACCCAGAAAAAAGGATTTAGGCGTCATCTTGGATAACATGTTAAAATCCTCCACCCAGTGTGCAGCAGCGGCCAAGAGAGCAAATAGAATGCTAGGAATCATAAGGAAAGGAATGGAAAATAAAACAAAAGATATTATAATGCCTCTGTATCGTTCCATGGTGTGACCGCACCTTGAATATCGTGTGCAATTCTGGTCGCTATATATTAAAAAGGATATAGTGTTATTAGAAAAGGTAGAGAGAAGAGCCACCAAAATGGTAAAGGGGATGGAAGGATACTCCTTTGAAGAAAGGCTAAAAGGGATAGGGCTCTTCAACCTGGAAATGAGACGGCTAAGGGGAGACATGATAGAAGTCTACAAATTAATGAACGGAGTGGAACGGGTAAATGGAGATTGATTGTTTATGTCATCAGAATATAGAAAGACTAGGGGACATGCAATGAAGCTACAGAGTAACCTATTTAAGACTAATAAGCAAAAAAAATTTTTCACTCAACATGTAATCAAACTCTGGAATTTGTTACTGGAGGAGGTAGTAAAAGTTGTTAGGTAGCTGGGTTTAAAAAACATTTGGACTATTAAGGAAGTGCTAGGTATCTCTGATACTATTGATTTTCTTCAGATTTATTATATTCCCTCAACGTTTAAGAAAATTAATTCAGTTGATGGGGAATTAGATGAGATTGCCTCTCCTATGACAAATTTAACCGCCTTTTTGGAGGACTCTTAGGACATTATAAACTCTCGGGCCACTTTATTGGTTACTTTTTCCTCTGTGGAAATAAAGCAGCGGTTACTTAAGGCCTTCTTCAAGGTCAAAACAGTTAAGTTCTGTGGCCAGTCGGTCAACATATTTCCTGATGTTGCTCGTAGCACCCAGTTGCGCCGGAGACAGTCCCGGGTATTGGCAATGGGTGCTGCGTTTTTCCTAAGGTTTCCCTGTAAATGTCTTTTTGGGAAACTGCTAGGTACTTATGACCTAGATTGGCCACTGTTGGAAAAAGGATACTTGGTTTGATGGACCTTGGTCTGACTCAATATGGCATATCTTATGTTCTCATGAGAGTGAGGGGGGAAGCTGAGAGAGAGAGAGAGAGGGGGGGAGGCAGAGAGAGAGAGAGAGGAAGAGTGAGGGGAAGGCGGAGAGAGATAGGAAGGAGAGTGAGGGAAGGCGGAGAGAGAGAGGAAGGAGAGTGAGGGGGAGGCAGAGAGAGAGAGAGAGAGGAAGGAGAAAAAGGAGAAGGCAGAGAGAGTGAGGGAGAGGGACAAGAGTGAGGGGGCGGCAGAGAGAGGGACAGAGAGAGGAAGAAGAGTGAGTGGGGAGGAGGGGGGGAGGCAGGGAGAGGGAGAGAGGGAAGGAAAGTGAGGGGGAGGGAGAGATGGAGGAGAGTGAGGGGGAAGCAGAGAAAGAGGAGAGAGACGGGGAGGCAGAGGGAGAGAGAGGAAGGAGAGTGAGGGGGAAGCAGAGTGGGAGAGAGAGAGGAGGGAGAGTGGGGGAGGAAGGAGAGTGAGGGAAAGAGAGGAGAGAGAGGGGAAGGAGAGTGAGGGAGAGAGAGAGGAAATAGAGTGAGGAGGGATAGTGAGGAGGGAGAGTGAGTGGGGAGGATGGATAGTGAGGGAAAGAGAGAGGAAGTAGAGTGAGGAGGGGGAGAGAGAGGAGAAGGAGAGGGGAAGTAGAGTGAGGAGGGAAGGAGAGAGGGAGAGGAAGGAGAGTGAAGAGGAAGAGGGAGGATAGTGAGGAGGGAGGGAGAGAGGAAAGAGAGTGAGTGGGGAGAGGAAGGGGAGGGAGGAGAGAGAGAGAGAGAGGAAGGAGAGTGAGTGGGGGAGGGAGGAGGGAGAGAGAGAGAGGAAAGAGAGTGAGTGGGGAGGGGAAGGGGAGGGAGGAGGGGAGAGAGGAGAGAGGAGGAAGTAGAGTGAGTGGGGAGAGGAAGGGGAGGGAGGAGGGAGAGAGAGAGAGAGGAAAGAGGAGTGAGTGGGGAGAGGAAGAAGAGGGAGGGAGAGAGGAGGAAAGAGTGAGTGGGGGGAGGAAGGGGAGGGAGGAGGGAGGAGAGAGAGGAAGGAGAGTGAGTGGGGGGAGGGAGGAAGGGGGGAGCGCGAGAGGAAACGCGCGTGAGTGGGGAGAGGAAGAGGAGGGCGAGAGAGAGGAAAGAGTGAGGGGAGGGAGGGAGAGGAAGACGGGAGGAGGGAGGAGAGGAGAGGAGGATGAGGGGGGAGGGAGGAGGAGAGGGAGAGAGGAAGGAGAGTGAGGGGGGAGGGAGGAGGAGAGGGAGGAGGGAGGAGAGAGAGGAGAGGAAGGAGAGGAGAGTGAGGGGGGGAGGAGGAGGGAGGGAGGAGAGAGAGAGAGAGGAAGGAGGAGTGAGTGGGGGGAGGAAGGGGAGGGAGGAGGGAAAGAGAGAGAGGAAGGAGAGTGAGTGGGGGGAGGAAGGGGAGGGAGGAGGGAGAGAGAGAGAGGAAGGAGAGTGAGTGGGGGGGGGAGAGGAGGGGAGGGAGGAGGGTGAGAGAGAGAGGAAGGAGAGTGAGTGGGGGGAGGAAGGGGAGGGAGGAGGGAGAGAGAGAGAGGAGGAGAGTGAGGGGGGGAGGAAGGGGAGGGAGGGGGAGGGAGGGAGAGAGAGAGAGGAAAGAGTGAGTGGGGAGAGGAAGAGGAGGGAGAGTGAGGGGGGAGAGGAAGAGGAAGGAGAGTGAGTGGGGGGAGGAAGGAGAGGGAGGAGGGAGTGAGAGAGAGAGGAATGAGAGTGAGTGGGGAGAGGAAGAGGAGGGAGAGAGAGAGGAAAGAGAGTGAGTGGGGGGAGGAAGGGGAGGGAGGAGGGAGAGAGAGAGAGGAAGGAGAGTGAGTGGGGAGAGGAAGAGGAGGGAGAGAGAGAGAAAGGAAAGAGAGTGAGTGGGGCGAGGAAGAGGAGGGAGAGAGAGAGGAAGGAGAGTGAGTGGGGGGAGGAAGAGGGGGGAGGGAGAGAGAGGAAGGAGAGTGAGTGGGGGAGGAAGTGAAGAGGAGGGAGAGAGAGAGAGGAAAGAGAGTGAGTGGGGGGAGGAAGGGGAGGGAGGAGGGAGAGAGAGAGCGGAAAAAGATGAGTGGGGGAGAGGAAGAGGGAGGGAGGAGAGAGAGAGAAGGAGAGGTGAGTGGGGGAGGAGGGGAGGAGGAGAGAGAGAGAGAGGAAAGGAGAGGGGGGGGGGGAGGAAGGGGAGGGGAGGGAGGGAGAGGAAGGAAGAGGAGTGGGGGGGGAGGAGGGAGAGCGAGAGAGACAAGGAGAGTGAGTGGGGGGAGGAAGGGGAGGGAGGAGGGAGAGAGAGGAAGGAGAGGGGAGAGGAGAGGGAGGGAGGAGGGAGAGAGAGGAAAGAGAGTGAGTGGGGGGAGGAAGGGGAGGGAGGAGGGAGAGAGAGAGGAAGGAGAGTGAGTGGGGGGAGGAAGGGGAGGGAGGAGGGAGAGAGAGACGGGGGGGGAGAGTGGGGGTGGAAGAGGAGAGCGGGAGAGAGAGGAAAGAGAGTGAGTGGGGAGAGGAAGAGGAGGGAGAGAGAGAGGAAAGAGTGAGTGGGGGCGGAAGGGGAGGGAGGAGGGAGAGAGAGAGAGAGGAAGGAGAGTGAGGGGGGGAGGAAGGGGAGGGAGGAGGGAGGAGAGAGAGAGAGAGAGGAAGAGTGAGTGGGGAGAGGGAGGAGGGGAGAGGAGAGAGAGAGAGGAAGAGAGTGAGTGGGGGGGGAGGAAGGGGAGGGCGGAGGGGGAGCGGGGAGGAAGGAGAGTGAGTGGGGGGAGGAAGGGGAGGGAGGGAGGGAGCGAGAGAGAGAGGAAGGGAGAGAGTGAGTGGGGGGAGGAAGGGGAGGGAGGGAGGGAGAGAGAGAGAGGAAGGAGAGTGAGTGGGGGGAGGAAGGGGAGGGAGGAGGGAGAGAGAGAGAGGAAAGAGTGAGTGGGGAGAGGGAGGAGGGGAGAGAGAGAGAGAGGAAAGAGTGAGTGGGGGGAGGAAGGGGAGGGAGGAGGGAGAGAGGGAGGAAGGAGAGTGAGTGGGGGGAGCAAGGGGAGGGAGGAGGGAGAGAGAGAGAGAGGAAGGAGAGTGAGTGGGGGGAGGAAGGGGAGGGAGGAGGGAGAGAGAGAGAGAGGAAGGAGAGTGAGTGGGGGGAGGAAGGGGAGGGAGGAGGGAGAGAGAGAGAGGAAGGAGAGTGAGTGGGGGGAGGAAGGGGAGGGAGGAGGGAGAGAGAGAGAGGAAGGAAATGGTGTCTCTGGCATCAGAAGTTTGGATGTCAGGCAACAATCCAGAGGTGATCTGTGAAACTACAGCCCAGGGAGCCTGATGTCGGTGCTCTGCAATAAGCTAAAAACGAATACAAGGTACAAAGTAACTAAGGCTTCTTATTGTAGGTTTTAACTGATAAACACTGATAAAACAGCCCTGATGCAAAATACAATTAGAATAGGTGTTTATTAAATAAACAGTAGAAAATCACTAGTTCCCCACTACTTTTGAGACTTTAAATCTTTATTGTGACGCCGGCGCAGCCAGTAACATTGTTCAACAAATGATTGTTTCTGTAAGAGCAGCAGATTCATCTCCAGCACACGCTTAAATCATGTCTAATAAGAGGATTTCCAGTTCCCCCCAATGGTCATCTCAGCCACCATTAAGAGCAGCAGCACCAGAATCGGACCCCTCTTTATTCATAGACCGCTAAAGTCCACATGATATAAGAACACAAGCACACCCTGGCATCTCCTTGGCAGCCCCTCATCCCTCATTCTGTGAATGGGCAAAACTCACTATTGGGTCAGGCTACAAAGTGCACACTTCAACTTTTTTTTTTTTTTTTTTAATCATTATTGTTTTACTGCGGCCATGGAGCGTAGTTGCAGGAGGAAGTGGTTGCCAGTCTGGCTTCCAAAGTCCCAAGTGACTTGTGCATTCAAAGCCAAACAATAAATTCTAACAGCCATGGGAAACATACAGGTTAAGATTTGCTTAGGGTGCCAACATTTGAATTATCTCTGGGGCTGGCCCTGATTAATTCACAGTATGCTTGGGATTGAGGAGTTTTTATTCTTGTATAGTTTCCAAAAGGTACACAGATTCCATGCTAGTGGCCCAATGGGTAAGCAGTGGATTTCCCCAGTTCTCTTTAATAGTATTTTATGGACTTTCCTCTAAGAACTTGTCAAACCTCTTTTAAATCCAGCTACACTAACAGCTTTTACTACATCCTCTGGTAACGAATTCCAGAGTTTGATTATGTATCGAGTGAAAAATTATTTTCTTAGATTAGTTTTAAATGTTTGCAACATTGTAGCTTCATTGCGTTTCCCCTAGTCTTTCTACTTTTTGAAGGGCTAAACAACTGATCTACTGTACATTTACTCATTCTACGCCATTCATTATTTTATGGATCTCTAGCATATCTCTCCTAAGTCGTCTCTTTTCCAAGCTGAAGAGCCCTAACCTTTTAAGCCTTTCCAAACTATGCCCATAATTTATCACCTCACCCATCAAAACACTGACTTTATTTTCACAGAGTCTCAGAGGTCTCAACACAGTAATCAACGACTCATATACATCACACCAACACCACCTTGCATATCACATTGAAATGCTCATTAAATAATGCCAGATCAGTGAGGAATAAAAACCCATCATTACAGACCACATTAGTAACACTAACCTAGATATAATGTTCATTACTGAATCTTGGTAGACTTGAGAGAGCTGCTGTTCGTCCCTGGAAATGAACAATGAGAAATAGATCTTCGTTTTGGGATTGGCTGGTACGTGTGATCTGGGCTGGCCACAGTCAGAGAGGCAGGATACTGGGCTCATCTTATGTTCTCATGTCACGTCTCGTGTGAGGAAGAGGATGGACCAATGGAACCTCCACATGGTCTCTCCCTTGGATGCAACTGGCTGAGTCCAGTCCTAGAGTCGAGGACTATCACATGCCGGGTAGAAGTCGCTGACTGGAAACCAGTGATGCTTAGAGATTTCTGTGACTTTTAGAGAACTCTGGCAGGAGTGTGACATTAGGGCTGGTGCTGGTCTGTGGCCTCCTTTTCACAGTTATACCAGTCCTGCCAGCACTGAGAGAAGAGGCTAAGAATAGATTGTCCAGTGGGCATGGGACCTTGCATCCTAGATGGTGCAGACACACTGTGGCTAGGATTTGGGAGCAAAGTCAAAGAGAAGAGAAAGCTGGTGCTTGTGGGACTGTATCTCATTGGGATCCTCACTGCACAGTAAATCTCACAACTGCAACTCCAGCCCCATGTAACACAGTGATGACCTCTCTCTGTATCACATTCAATCTCCAGGAACAAGCAGGAATGTAGTCTTCACATATGGATATCATCGGTACCGACGGAGCCTGCGTGGGAACGCTCACCAGTGTCCAATAGGAAAGCTTTTGGGAGCATCCCACAGCACCTGCGTGCTGCCTTCCCGCCTTTCCCAACTGTCCCTCTCCAGTTCTTTGTTTTCCGCGGAGCTGACAGGTCGCACATCCTGTCACCGCAGAAAATTTACTTTTTTCTTCTTTTTTTTGTGGTCGCGTCTGCCTTCCTGCGACGCTATACCAGACTGCCGGTGGTTCTTTTCTTTTTTAAAAACAAAACAAAACTTTGTTTCTGGAGTCTTTCTCCAGTAAATTTCTTCTCAGGTGCCACACGCCATTTTGGGCACTAGGCCCAATTTTTTTCCCTCAAAATGGAAAAACCCTCTTCGGGTTTTAAAAAGTGTTCTAAGTGTGGCGGTACCATTTCCGTCACCAACACCCATGAGTGGTGCCTCAAATGTTTAGATCCTGACCACTCTATTTTGGAGTGTGTTGCCTGTGGGCTGATGTCAGAGAGGGGCCGGCAAAACCGAGCTGCTAAACTTAGCACCCTTTTTCCCTCTGATGCAGCCTCCGTGGCATCGACGTCTTCCAGGGCTTCGTCTTCCTCCCATGGATCTCAGGTAACTAAACATAAATCTCTCATCATCTCATAGCGAGATTTATGAGAGGCCTTCTTTTAACGAAGCCTCTCATTAAGCCACCACCGGTAGCATGGGACTTGAATCTGGTACTTGGGCAGCTCATGAAACCGCCCTTTGAACCATTAGCCACTACCTCTTTGAAATTCCTTTCCTGGAAAGTTATCTTTCTCATTGCAATCACATCAGCTCGTCGCATCAGTGAATTGCAAGCCTTGGTGGCTGATCCTCCTTATACAAGGTTCCATCATGATAAGGTAGTCCTTAGGACGCATCCACACTTTATGCCAAAGATGGTGTCACCCTTTCATTTGAACCAAGCGGTTTACCTTCCTGTATTCTTCCCAAGGACTCATGCCTCAAATGCAGAAAGGAATCTTCATACTTTGGACTGTAAAAGGGCTTTGGCCTTTTACTTGCAAAGGACACAGCAACATAGAAAATCCTCTAAACTCTTTGTTGCTTTTGATCCTAGTCATTTGGGAATTCCAGTCTACAAAAGGACACTGTCCAGCTGGATTGCACAGTGTATATCTTTTGCCTATGAGAGTAAGAAACTTCCTCTTGAAGGCCATGTCACAGCTCACAATGTGAGAGCCATGGCAGCCTCAATGGCTCATCTTCACTCTGTGTCTATTGACAACATCTGTCGAGCAGCTACTTGGGCTTCGGTTCATACCTTCACAGCCCATTACTGCTTGGACAAGGACTCCTGCCGGGATGCCTTGTTTGGTCAGGCTGTTCTCCAACACCTGTTCCATACCTAATCAACTCCTACCCACCATCCCTGGTAGGATTGCAGAGATCCATGGGGGGAAGTGGAGCCCTTTCACAAGGCACACAACTTTCTGGGGCCATTTCCCTGGCATCTGCAGCTAGGGAGTCCCCATATGTGAAGACTACATTCCTGCTTGTTCCTGGAGAAAGCATAGTTACTCACCTATAACAGGTAATCTCCGGGAACAGCAGGTATTTAGTCTTCAGAACCCGCCCTCCTCCCCTAGGAGTTGTAGCTCTCTATCTCTCTCTTTCCCTCTCTCTTTTGTCTCAGCTATAAACTCAACTGGAGAGGGACAGTTGGGAAAGGCGGGAAGGCAGCACGCAGGTGCTATGGGATGCTCCAAAAAGCTTTCCTATTGGACGCTGGGGAGCGTTCCCATGCAGGCTCCGTCGGTACCGACGATACCCATATGTGAAGACTAAATTCCTGCTGTTCCCGGAGATCACCTGTTACAGGTGAGTAACTATGCTGTATCCCATACTGCTGGAAAATTATAGCATGAGAACACAGCCTGAGCTTAGACATCCAGTCTTACTCTGCAGTGAGTTGACACAAAAATCATGCTTAAGCAAGTGTGAGCGCGTACAAAATGTATACTCACATGCACAGGTGACACTGCTCCTGTCATTCAAACATCGGGCAGTGAGCACACTTGGACTTAGGTGGCCTTCATGGAGCAGTCATAGAGTATTGACTGCAGTATGAAACCTTCCTGTGTCCTGGAATTCTAAGACCTGGACTGCGCTACCCAGAAGGACTTCTCTTTATCCTCGCACTGGCCATTTAACAAGAGGCACAGATGGGGCAGTGACCCTGCTAAGTGCTTAAAACGCTGCTATAATTTCACAGACTATATAATTAAATGAGAAATTCCTGCACCTGCTGCCATTGCGTAAAGGGAGGCAGCCTCTGTACCTGGTATGCCCATGGAGAGGGGAGCTATGAAACATATGGGCACCCCCCTGGCATTCCTGCAAGCAGAGAGAGAGCTGTGGGAGACACAGGCATCCTTGCAACTGGAGGTCCTAGAAGTTGCTGCCTGTGTGGAGCTGAGGATAAATGCGATTTGCTATTTTACAAACCACCACAGGGTGGCAGCACTGAATAATATCTGTGATCAATAGAGCAGTGCTGCCATCTGGTGGCCTTTAGGGGCACTTCAACTAGAGAAATGATATGGATGTCGAGGGGTTTTTTATATTCTAATTCTTCTCCTTATAATCTTGATTTGTAGGATTTTATAGTTGCTTGTTTAGTCTCTAACAGTGAGTGCTGAGGAGGTAGCCTATGGATTATTTTCTTTTGACTTGCATTGATCAATCTGATTGTTGCTGTTGGTGGTAATAAACGGCCATGGAAAGGCAGCATTGAGTGTACCAGGCGCCCTCCAGTGGTCACCGACAGTATTACAGGCACATCTTGGTTTACAAGTTGGGAACTTTTGACTTTCTTTTTTTGCTATAAGACTACTTAAACCTGTCCCGGTGAAGCCACAGGTTTTCAGGCTATGCACAGTTTTACTGTAGAATAAATTTGCAGATAGTGAATAGAAATGGACCTACTGTCTCCAGCACACTTCTGTCCTTGTAGAAAACCTGCAAAGCGGAAATCTGCCTGACACCAAAAGACTTCACTGATGCTCCTCAGAGGCATGGAAAGGAGGGAGGAAACATATGGCATCAGAGTTCAATGCAAAAAGTGCTGTCTTATAATAATTTGATTTTAGGATAAAGCGGTATATAAATCCTGTTAAATAAATAAATAAAAATAATTCCCACAGCTCTCCGGCTTTGCTCTAAAAGTTAAATTAAAACAGGGGTCTCAGAACTAAAGAAGGTTTTGTGCTTCCAGTTCCATGTATAAACAGACACTTTCAGGTACATTAATCAGAATTCTACACACTTTTCATGATTTTGCTACAATTACATTTTGGGAAGACTTTCTTTAATGGGCAAATCCCTTCCACATCTGATTATTAAATATAAACTTAGATTGTATGCCCTCTGGAGACACAGAAATGCTGAATATACCCGAATGTAATTCATCTTGAACGAACTGTAAAAGTCTGAGCTAAATCTAATGAATTAAAAGAACCATTCCCCTCTTTAGAAAATGTGAACAAAGAAAATATCAAATCCATATCATGAAGGCTGATGGTATCTTAGACTCAATGGCACCTAGCAATGGTGCATCTATCCAGACGCTTGAAAAAGCCTCAGTTGTCTGGGTGTTGGGTGGTGGATTTAATGAGACCAATATTATGGGTTCAAATCCCTTCTCCCTCCGCAGGGTTTCCTCTCAGTATCTCAGTTCATTTTCCATTACCCTAGTCTGACAATTCACCACAAGAGGGCACCATTTTATTAAGAGACATGCAGCTTAACATACAACATGCTCACTGCTGCCCTCTTGTGGTCATTATCATACAGCTCTTTATATACAATCTAAGTTTATAATTATTCCTCTGTACTGAGAGGTGTGAAGATTGGTGGATTCGCTCTGCTGATGATACCACATTACTGGCTGAAAGTGAAGACAATCTGAAACATTTGCTTCTCAAGATCAAGGAACATAGTCTTAAAATGGGCCTGCACTTTAATGTAAAGAAGACAAAGATCATGACAACTGGCAAAATCAACAAGTTCATCGTCGAAGGAGAAGAAATTGAAATCATGAACAACTTTAACCTACTTGGATCAACTATCAATAAAGAAGCAACAAGCAGTCAAGAAATCAGACGACGCATTGCTCTTGGCAGAATGGCTATGAAAGACCTAGATAAGATTCTCAAGAGCAGAGATGTCTCTCTCCATACAAAGATTCGACTTGTTCAAGCCATGGTATTTCAATAACATCATATGGATGTGAAAGCTGGACAGTGAAAAAGATAGACAGGAAGAAAATTGATGCCTTTGAATTATGGTGCTGGCAGCGAATACTGTGTATACCATGGACTGCCCGAAGAACAAACCAGTCGGTACTAGAGGAGATAAAACCTAAGCTTTCTTTAGAAGCTCAGATGACAAGACTTCGGCTTTCATACTTTGGACTCATCATGTGAAGAGAGAGATCATTAGAGAAAGACGACATGCTTGGCAAGATAAAAGGTCAGCGCAAAAGAGGAAGGCCAGCAATGAGATGGATCGATACAATAACAGCAGCTACGGGTACCAGTCTGTCAACAATGAGCCCCTGACTGAAGACCGGACACAGTTTAGGACAACTCTCCAGAGGGTCGCCATGAGTCGACTCCGACTCGACGGCACTTAACAACAACAACAACTACTGAGTTAGTGCCACTTGTCTGATTGTGCTCTGTCCCTCTGCCCTCCCCCCCATACACTCATTCGTGCTCTCATTTTTTCCCTAATCCCTGGGGATTTTATTTCTGATATTCATTTTCTGTAAAGTTACTGTAATTTCCAAAGATGAAGGAATAAAATCATTAGGCTCTTACACTTAGTAACACAGTGAATGAGGCAGCTCAAGACAAAAGTGCCCAGTTCACTCAAGCTCAGACCCATGGGGTTCTCAACCCTGTCCATGGGACCCACCTAGCCAGTCGGGTTTTCAGGATTACCACAATGAATATGCATGGACACATTTGCATATAATGGAGGCAGTGTATGCAAATCTCTCTCATGCATATTCATTGTGGTTATCCTGAAAACCCGACTGGCTAGGTGGGTCCCAAGGACAGGGTTGAGAACCCCTGGAAGAATGGCCAAATGCAACCCAGCACCAAGCCCCCTCTTGCCTGTGTCTTCCACCCCTCCTCTCAGCCCTCTTCTTTCTTTCTGAAGCAGGACCACAGTTCTTTACAAGGTTGACCTCTCCAATGCTTTTTAGAGCCCTGATGCCATCGTATGCAGGGCCAGCCTCAGAGTTGGTTCAAGGTGCTGACACCCTAGGCAAACCTTAAGCCAGGGGTCTCCAACGCGAGCCCTGGAGGGCACCAAACCAGTCAGTTTTCAGGATATCCGTAATGAATATGCATCAGATAAACTTGAATACAATTGTGCTAGTACATGCAAATATGGGAAATCCCGAAACCTGACTGGTTTGGTGCCCTCCAGGATGGAGTTGGAGCCCCCTGCCTTAGCATTACGCTTGCCCTGGCTCTTAAAATCTATTGTTTAGCTTTGAGTGCCTGCTCTTCGCTGCCCTCAGCCCCTGAAATTCCTTCCTAGGCAACTTTCTAGTTTGACTGATGCTTGGGCCGGTCCTGATCAGGTGTCTGCTATTTAGACATGTAACTGGTTGTCAGGTTACCCTCGATGTGCTTAATTCCTGCCACTGTTAGTCATTAGCATGGATCCTGTGTGTTTCCCCCACTCCTTTTAATAAGGTTCTCAGACATTTCCAATTTTTTGAGATTTTCCCCAATTTATGACCCATGCCCTGAGCAGTGGGGATGGCGGTGACGTGGGTGGTGCAGTGCTGGAGGGGCAGAAAAGGGCACTTAAAAGCCCTCAGTGTGGCGGGGGGGAGGGGTCTTGGGGCTTTGCAAGGTCTGCAGCTGCATGTTCCAACCCATTCACCAGGAAATCTGCATCAGAGGGGCTGCGACGTAGAAGGCCTTGAGTGTGCATGGACAATGGCCCCGGGCACTGGCTTTTAGGACTGGAGGGTGGCCAGGTAGAGAGAGAGAGAGTAGAGGCGCCCGCAGCAGATAAGGGGAGGGAGCAGACCTGGCAAGGGGAAGGAATTTAAGGGAAGGAGTCAGGCTGGGCACTTGGGGAACAAGGGCAGGAAAGAGACTGATAAGGTCCATCCACACTGCCCAGTAGCGTTGCTAGGGAAGGACCTGCCTTTGATTTTTTAAGGATGTTCAGTACCTTCTGCGCAATGCAGGTTACCTTCCCCAGGGTATCTGCACCCCAAGTGCCTCACTCTGCACCTCTTCCTATTGCAGATCAGCTGCCAGGTCTGTGGCCAGTCTTCTAGTTTTTGTAGATCGTTTCTCCTTTTGCCTGCTCTCTCGGGGATGTCCATTTTGCAGCAGTTCTTTTGTGATGCTTCGTACTTTTGTCAGCCACCTCTTTGTGGAACCAAAATGGTTTCCTTTTCCTTTTATTTACCTTCTTAACATAAAGATCTGTTGCCCTTTTCCTGATTCCTTCAGTTTGTCCCCTTCCCTTATCTCTCACACCCTGCCTGCTCCTCTCGCAGGTTGAGGACTGATGACTTTTAGAAGGTGAATGGAGACACAAAGCTGCCGGTTTTCTTCTCTGTTGGATGTATTTTGCCCTTTTGCATTTTCTGAGCATTGGACTGACTAATAAAGTGAGCTGCATGTGTGATAACTAAGTGCTGTAGCTCTTCTGTGAAGTGATATTGTCATTCATCTCCTCCAGCATTCACATCACCCACCTGCCGCTGCAATCTCCCGTCTTAGGTATCTAAATCTCCAGCAGAGTCAAGTCTGGTCATAGCTGGAGAAACCAGAAAGGTCCCTAACCTGTAATTCCTCTGCGGGACCCAGTGCACTGAAATCAGGCATTAGGCACTTGCTCTGCAGCGGAGAGGAGGGACTTCACTCCTCAGCCCTTTTCACCCATCCACTAAAGGTCATTAGAGCAGAGAGAAATTACACTGAAACTCTGATTCCATTAAACGAATTTGTAATTGTCACTAATACAAACTTATAATTTCTCAAAAATACTGAGATGAATGAGTCAATGTTTCCAGCTGGGTCTTGAACCCATAACCCCCCCAGCGCTGTATGTGGGTATGACAGACTGAATTGCCTCTAAGCCACAGGTAGCTTGTGGGTAGTGGACTCTGTTCAGGGACTCTTATCATGCCTGGAGGACCCTGGAGGCAGGATGGAGAAATAGAAGTTCCGAAGAGGTTTAGATGTGAAAAGCCTTGGTGGCCCAGTGGTTGGGAGTGTGGCTAATATCCCCAAGGCTGTGGGTTCAACTCCCACCAAAGGAGAGCTGGTATTAGTGCTCACAGTGACATGAGGAGGGTAGTTTTAGGAAATATTTAGCCATTTTTCATAGGAAAAATCAGCATAACCCTGGCTGCTGGTGGCTCCCGTCAGTTATCAGGTTTTCCCCCAATATACTTGATATGCAGGTCTATCTGACCCCCTCCTCCCCATCCACCCACACCACTTACCTGCTCTGGCCCCACCTAGCTTCTGGCTAAGCTAGACTCGAACCCACAACCTCCTATATTGGAGTAAAGGCCCTTTAGCTGCTGAGCCACCAGTCAGC
The DNA here is from genome assembly GCA_033557465.1 of Ichthyophis bannanicus. Taxonomy (NCBI): domain Eukaryota; kingdom Metazoa; phylum Chordata; class Amphibia; order Gymnophiona; family Ichthyophiidae; genus Ichthyophis; species Ichthyophis bannanicus. The sequence goes on along the minus strand of CM066051.1, from coordinate 93,155,003 downwards.
CAGTCTCTAGCCTTCAACTTTTTCATCCCCTTATCCTCTCCTTCCTTGATTTGGCTTGAAAACATAAGAGTTCTTTTTCCCCTAGAGGGGGTTGAACCCATGGATCTTTAGTTCAGTGGCAAAGCCCAACAGAGTGAGCTATCAGTCAGCCACTAATAGTTATCTGTTTTTCTCTCCTTTATATTCAAACCTGCAGTAGTCTAATGGTTAGAGCACCAGCCTGGGACTTAGGAAACCCTTGCAGTCATTGTGGCCTTGAACAAGTCACTTGACTCTCCATCACTTCAGAAAAATCCAATGTCCCTCTTTAATGCAGATTTAAATTACAACGTGAAGAGCTTTGACTGAAATGATAAAGTGGTATAAAAAAAACCTACAGCTCTTCAATACAGGAAAAGTGCTCTCAGCAGCTGGGCCAGAAGTCACTTTTGAGCTACTGGCTGCCTTTTCCCCCTGTTACGCTTTGCTTCAATATTGCTTTTACTCTAAGGATTTGAGCCCAGAGCCTGCTAGGACCAGGCAAGCTTCTCTCTCACTGGGCCACCAGCCTCCCACTAGCATTGGCTCATTTTATCTTTTTCCTTCTGCTTATACCTGTTATTCCCTGACAAAGCAGCTCTTCAACCAGAGGATTTGAACGCAAAGTGCTAAATGCAGTTAAAGAAACTCTTTGTTACAGGTAAGTAACTTCATTTTATCCCATCTGCAGAACGGAAGTAATGGCTCACTTCGAAACAGCCTGAAACAGCTCAGCCTCAGGTCTCCAACCGGGGTGTTTCTTGCCCAAATCCTGTTTGAGGGCAGGTGAACAAACAAGCTGGAGGCTGAGGAAATTTGTTTAACATGCTCTTATATAGCGCCCCTTCCGGAGATAAAGGGTTGTTTATATTGAACTCAAAAAGCAAAGTTTACAATGAACTTGCAAACTTATTTACAAAGAAGTGTCTAACAACTAACTAGATACAATGTTAAGGGAAACATACTGTGAAATTGCAGTGGGACTTCTCCTGTCCACTGCAGCTTCCGAGACCGAGGGAGGAAATCCTCCAGGACAGATCCGAGAAGGTACAACACAGACTCCCCCCATCTTAGTAAAAGAAAATAGTCCTACACCCCACCCAGAGAGCGTGAGGAAAACAGCCTTAAGAAGATGCGAAAGAGACCGACATATTCCTCTCCCACTCCCCAGTAGTGTAGCAATGATCTGGGCAGAGGGGGCTTTACTGAAAACATCTCTGCTGTGGGGTTTCAGAGCTGTACTGGAGACGGGGCCCCCGCTGAGGGAGTCCCAAACCCTGCACAGATGGGTAGAGATTTGGCTCAGGCCTTACTAGTAGCCCCAATGGTGACAGGGCTGCCTTTGAACAGCTCCCCACACCAGGAAAGTATAACTGTGGTTGAAGGTGCTCCTGTGCTAGGAGCCCGAGTCAGGGATACACTGAACCAGAAAGCCCCGGGAGCAAGGGGAGGTGGAAATATCCAGAAAGGTGTCAGGAGTGTCCACAAATGTTGGGCGTCCAGCTGGGCCTCTTTTTTGAAATGCCTCCCTTTTCAGCGCATGTGTGCCCCGAGGCATTTTCTACCCATCATTTACTACCTGAGTGGAGGATAAGACAAGCTAGGGGAGGGGTGAGAGAGGACTAGCGGAAGTCAGGGCTGGCCCAACCACTAGGCAAACCAGGCAGTCACCTGGGGCGGCAAAGAGCAGGGCATTCAAACCTAAACAATAGATTCTGACAGCCAGGGGGGGGAGGGGGGGGGGACTTAAGGTTTGCCAAAGATGCGGACACCTTGAACCATCTCTAGGGCTGGCCCTGGCAGAAGTGCTGTATTTCAATTGCTTCACATCGAGTGTTTCTATCAGTTAGAAACCCTAATTATAAACTCAGCCCCTGGGACTCTCAAGATAGAAAGGAAAAGCAACGCCCTTATCAGTTCCTGCTGTCCAAAAATGCTCTCAGTGCTGTTAAGAGGGAGACCAGCATGAGATGCAGTTTTTACAGGAACATGGTCTCAGCAGCCCCCCCCCCCCCTTACTCTAAGCCGATAAGATAGGATTTAAGGTCACAGGGGAAATAACTATCAACAGGAACTTTCTTGTGTGCACTTAGAAACCCCGGAGAAAGTTGCATGTGAGACTTTCCCAGATTCTCAGTTGCCTCAAAACTCCTCAGGATTTTTCATCTTCAAGACAGTAGCCTGGAACTTTACTTTTATGGTAGGTGTTCTGTGAATCCTGCAAACCATTTCCGACTCTGGGCTGCAGCCCCTTCGACCATGCTCTCTTCCACCATATTTCCAAAGCCTCAGCGCAGAAGCGTTGTGCCTGCAAGTGGCCACTGGAGGTCAGCAGTCAGCAGCCTGGAGGCAGATGGTGCAACACTGCCACCTCGTGGAACTTTCCCAGAATACAAGAGCTATACTTATCCATTATTTCAAGAAATGTCCTTTTTCCTCTTCCTCCCCTACATCCCCTGAACCCACAATTTCACATTTCCCCTTTGCTTACTATAACCCCAAAAATATACACTTAAAGGTGGCAGTGTCAGGAAAGGAATGTTTTGTTTTCAAGGTACTCAACTGGCCTCATTTCTGAACGTCCCCTCCCCGAGCTGGGCTCCAGCTGCTCCTAGTCCAGAGTTGCCATGTTACCCAGTTCCAGGAGTGAGAATTAAAGCCAATTCTGGATTTCTGACAAGTTCATCATGATGCATTATAAAACCTGCAGCACTAATGCCAATGGGTAAAATCAGGGACTATAAGTACCATACAGCATTGCAATGCAAATTTAAAACCAGAACTGGCAAAAAATGTCACTCCGGGAACTGGAAAACTTGGCAACTCTGCCATTCTAACTCATTCCTGATCCCTGGACTCTAAAAGACACCCTCCACCTCACCTCTTTACAAACAGAGTGCTCGGAATCATAAGGAAAGGAATGGAGAATAGAACAAAGGATGACATCATAATGCCTCTGTATCGTTCCATGGCACAACCACACCTCAAATGATATGTGCAATTCCGGTCACCATATCTTAAAAAGGATATAGTGGCTTTAGAAAAATTACAGAGAGCGACCAAAAATGAGAAAGGGGATAGAAGGATATCCTTATGAGAGGCTTAAAAGGTTAGGGCTCTTCAACTTGGAAAAAGAGAAGGCAGAGTGGAGATATGATAGAGGTCTATAAATTAATGGAGTGGAGTGGAGTGGATAAACGTACATTAGTCTGCTCCTTCAAAAAGTAGACAGACTAGGGAATACATAATAAAACTATAATGTAGTATATTTAAGACTAATTGGAAGAAATATTTTTTCATTCAAAGTGTAATCAAACTCTGGAATTCGTTACCAGAGGATATAGTAAAAGTGTAGCTAGGTTTAAAGTGGACCATTACTAATCTGGGGAAATCCACTGCTTACCCCTGAGATAAGAAGCATGGAAACTGTTCACTTGCTGGGAAGCTGACAGGTATTTGTAACTTGGATTGGCCACTGCGGTAAACAAGATACTGGGCTTAATGGACCTTAGGTCTGACTCAGTATGGCATATCTTATGTACCCTTGTGTTCTCCTGCATAGCTAAACCGCTGGTGGGCCCCCACAATTGCTGTGCTCTAAGTGATTGCCTAATGACCTGAATTCATTTCTGCTATCCATAATGTAAAGGAAGATGAGGTCTAGTTATTTATTCACCATGTTTGAGTCAGGAGAACTGCTTTACTGATATAAATTCTCTGTATGACCTTGAAGAAGTCACTTAGGCTCGTGTGTGTCATTTCAATCCCAGCTCAGCCAGCTTCCTCCATCCCAGTTCTAGGCCTTCCTTGGCCATGACCTCTCCCTGTATGACTTTGGGGGGAGTCATTTTAATTCCTTGTATTTCACTTTCAATTTCAATGCTGGCTTAATCAATGGCGTCCTGTGTCACTTTGGGCGAGTCATTCATTCTCTCTGTACCATAGTTCTGACCCTTGTGTCTGCCAGTGATCCTCTGTAAGGCCCTGATTAATTATCTTCGCCCAGATTTCCTAATTTATAATTGGATAATACAATTGTAATTTTAATGCATCTCTACTGGCCTTTATCAGTTTATATTCAGCATAGAAGCAATTAATGTGCTCTATGATCATATGTCCTATTACTGGCTGCATTTCCCTTTTCAACATGTGAAGACCACCAAGCTCTTGTTTGTACATAATAATAACTGGGATTTTTTAAATGCTTATCAGTAGCTACCATGGTTTGATATTATGAATGTTGCTGTCTGTACATAAAGCATATTCCTTAGCACCATCCAAAATAATATTTGCAGAGTGTGTGAATAAGCATAAACGGCCAGGTAGGCATGATAGGAGCTACTTCAATCATCCAGCTGAAAGAGCTCCGAGTTCAGTAATTTGAGATATTCTCCAGCTGTAGGATGACATCTTCCCCAGTCACCGTGCACATCACTTTCTGTCCCTCCCATTAACAACTGAACCCCTTTTCCCAGAAGAGCTTGGTGAAGGTGTCCCCTGGGTATGTAAAAGACAACATGCTGTAGAGCAGATCGGTGAAGCGGGGGATGTCACCGGCAAAGGCAGTGAGCACCAAACTCCCACTGAGCAGTCTCCATGATTCCTTAGTGACTAGGTGGGGTTGAGATGATCTATATCAAGGTGGTGATGTTGCGTAGGAAAAACAGTTCCAGGACAGGCTTTAGGTGCATTTCACAGCAGATAATACAGTCACATTCATTGAGGACTGTTGAATCACATCTGCCACCCTCATCAGTCTCTTGGTAATGTAACCATCATTGATCTTTTCAAGGAAGGCCACAGAGCCGCCGTTCTTCAACCCCATTCTGCTGTATCTTTTGACTACTCTAGCTGGCAAAGTCTGAGCCGCAGGACAGGATTCTCATGCATGTCCAGTTGAAGTGCAGGAGCAGTTGGGCGATGGCCCAGGGCTGTAGGGTGTCTGCAGGGAAGGTGCTTAGGAAAGAGAGGAACTGGAGTTTGTCACTCAGAATTGGGTGCTGTGCTGAGATAGTGATCTGAAAAGAAAGATTAGCACCTGTATTACTAATTAAAGATTTATTTGGATTTTTTTTGGATCAGCAAAGATATTGTAAAAAGCGTAAAACTTGGCAATACAGCACCATCTGTCATATCTATCCATGGGAGTTTTGTTAAGAGGGATAAGCATGGGGCCGTCTAGCAGTAAAAGTATTGAATGATAAGCTTGAGGAACTGCTGAAGTCCACAGGGAGGAATATCCTACTGGTTAGGTCAGGGGCCTGGAAGCCAGGGTTCAAATCACACGGATGCTCCTTGGCGTTTTTTAGTCCGTTGCTTGACTCTCTGTTACCGTTGGTACAAAATTAGAGTGTAAGCTCTCTGGGGCAGGGAAATATGTAACATGCTTAGTACTATTACTACAAAAGCATAAGATAAATAAAGTTTCTTCCATTGAGAAGTGCTCGTCTACTGAACTTTCACTCTGTTTTCCTTTTGTGTATTAGTTACAGAGAAACATGACAGTAGATAAAGGCCATATGACCTATCCAGTCTGCTCCTCCGTTCCAACTGCTAAGCTTTCCAGTCTCTTTTTCCCTTAGAGATCCTCTATGTCTGTCCCATGCTTTCTTGAAATCAGATACAGTCCTCTTCTCTACTACCTCCACGGGGAGACTGTTCCATACATCTACCACTTTTTCCATAAAGAAATATTTCTGCACATTACTCCTGAGTCTATCCCCTTTCACCTTCATCCTAAGCCCCTTCATTGCAGAGCTTTCTCTCAATTGAAAGACGCTCTCCTCCTGTGCATTTATGCCACGGAGGTATTTAAATGTCACTATCATATCTCCCTGCTTCCATCTTTCTTCCAAAGTATACAAATTGAGATCTTTAAGTCTGTCCCAATATGCTTTATGATGAAGCCCACTGATCATTAGCAACCCCCTGCACAGACTCCATTCTGTTTATATCCTTTTGATGGTGTGGTCCCCAGAACTGCACAGTGCTCTAAATTAGGTCTCACCAAAGACGCATACAGAGGAACAATCACCTTCTTCTTCCTGGTAGCCATTCCTTTTCCTAGGGCTTTTACAGTCATCTTTTGTACCCATTTAGCCACCTTAACATCATCAGAAACAATCACACCCAGCTCAGAAATGCTTACCCCCTATACTATACCACACTCCCTTGGATTTTTGCAGTCCTAATGCATGCCAGTGCAATTTTTAGCATTAAATCTCAGTTGGTAGGGGCAGAGAGATTAATACTTTTATTCAAGACAGAAGACGAGAGGTTGGAGGGAAACTTTAAAAGCAGCTTTTTTTTCAAGCCCGAGTTGAACCAGCAAGCTAAGGATTGCTCCTCTTTCTTCTATAGGCCTCTGCTCTGTTAGCTTAGCTACTAATTTTTTTTGCTAGCTGGGCCGCTGTAGCCCCCTCTTCACATTTTTTGCATTGAGGAGAAGAATGTGAGCCTTATATTTTGAATATCTTTCTCACATAGGTCTTCTGATATGTGTCAGCCTATATGTGTTCTCACTGGATTCAACACAGGAATATACCAAAGGATTGGAAAATGTCATTGCACATCTCCCAAGCAACTGCAGCCTTATCTGGAGAACATGATACCAGCCAATCCTCTTTCCCACCTTCTACATCTTACCCAAAGTACACAAACCTGGGAACCTGGCAGGGCGATCCTATCTGGAATTGGCATGCTCATAAAGAACATCTGGACTAAGAGAAGGAATCTTTAGTGAAAATACAAACAATTACTAGATATTGCATGCTGTTGAGTCAATGCTGACTCTTGCCAACCCTACAAGTTGTACAACCCCCTCGGTTTTCTTGACAAAGTTTAACAGAAGCAGACTGCAAGGTCTTTCTTCCATGGCAGTGGAAGGAAATTGACTTGTCCAAGGCCAGAAGGAGAGCTAGAGGAAATCAAACCCTGCTCTATCAGTTAGCGGTACACTGTCCTAACAACTTGGTTACCCCTCCACTCCTACATGAGGCTACAGATTTTCTAAACAAGTTAAGGAATATCGAGCACCTTGCACCAGACTGCCTCCTAGTCATAATGATGTGAAATCCGTGTACAGCAATATCCCCCTTGCAGACAGCATAGGGGCTGCTACAGATTCCTAAAGACAACCTCCCTGGGTCATAGAGGCACAGCGGAAACTGTTAGAAAGTGAATTGTATTCATCCTAACAAACAACTACTTCAGCTTTAATTTACAAATTATGGGACCGGCCATAGGCACCAGAATTGTACCACAGTGTACCGGCATTTTCATGTCACTATTGGAGGAGACATTCCTGAATGGTTACCACAACAAACCTTTCAGACATAATCGCTATATAGATGAATTTGGACTGAAGGGGAAAGGAATCTTAAATATTTCTACAACTCCCTGAATACCTGCCACCCCACAATCAGACTAAAAATGCACTACTCCATTAAAAACATTCATATTTTAGACACAACAGTCTCAATCGGCAGTGATCACTTACAAACATCAATATACAGGAAACCAGCTGACGAATGCAACGACTTTCACAGCTCTGTTTTTCATCTTCCACGTTATATACAGTCATGTTATTACTATTAATCATGTGTCTAGCACTACAAAGCATACATAGCACTGTACATGACACCAGCGCATTTGCTCTGGCCTGCAAGACAGGAATGAACATATTAAAGCTCAATAGAATCCTTTAAACAAAAAGGCAGCACCCCAAAATCATCTCCAAGAAAACTGCACCCTCACTCAATATACCCAGAGGAAACCTACTGCAGTACAAGGAAAGGAAAATCACAAAACGCATACCACTTGTGGTAACTTATAACTGGAATGAGAAAAACTAAAGAAACTTTCAAAGATCTCCAACCCCTATTTCTGGAGGATGACTTACTAAAAGAAATCATTCCCATCCCTCAGATTATAGCCTTCGGCCAACCACACAACCTGAAACAAAAACTTATAAGGAGCAAATGCCAAACAGAATTCCCTATGGAAGAAAATGGCACAAAATCCTGCAAAAATCCATGATTCAAGTTATGCCAACACATATCACAGGACCATATATCTGCCCACATGGAAAGAACATTCAGAATAAAAGGCTCACGTTCATGCTCGTTGATTAACTGAGAGATGCATGATCCAGCGCAAAAGATGTGAAGAGAGCTACTATATGGGAGACACAAACAAACAACTGAGAACACACTTCAACTTTCCCAAAAATGCCATCAACTATTACATAAAAACCAGGGGGCGAGGGTTGCTTCTCTGCTAGTCAGGACCATGCTGTTGCTTGCCAGGTCCACATTGTAGATCTCTCCTGCAGTTCTCCAAGCACCACTAGCTTAAGTGGAAAAAAAGCCAAGTACCAACAATTTAAGGTCTGTCTCCAAAGTTCCCTTTCCTCTGAGGGCGAGGACATCAAAAGTTCCAACTTTCATATTCGGTATGTTTCTCTGTAGGCCTGTGGTTGCCCATCGCCCCCCTCATCCCTGGGCCATATTTATCCCTCACAAGGGTCCTTCTAAGCAAAGCAAATGCAGACAATATGCAAATTATATCTTCCTTGGTTTCTTCAGTTCACAAACAAATATAGTCCCCCAATCAACAGGGGAAAAAAACCATTAACCTAGGTCAACTGCGATGTGTCTCCAGCGCCCAGAGATTTGGACCATCTGCCTCTTCCCATAGCTCTCTTTTCCTCTCCCCCATTGACAGGCCATCCATCAGCTGCTTAGATTTCCATGGGTGTCTCCATCTGATGATTTCAGTTCCTCCACACCCACTTTCATTCCCTCCTGGGGGTCCTCAGACTCTTTCCCGTGTTCATCCACCCTCCTCCCTCATGAGCCCGGGATGGTCAGGTGAAGGGGTCCAGGTCTCCCTAACCTTTAAGGGGACAGCAGATCGGGCTATACCTGAGGCCTTCCCTACAGACTCTGGTTTCTTCTCCCTCTTTGTCAAGGGGATCTTCAGGACAGGACCTGGGGCTTTATACCTGGGACTCTCATCAATCCCTCTTAGGTGCCCAGGGTCCCTTGTGACTCAGGCTGTAATGGGACATACACTCATCAGAGTGAGCACCCTCAAAGAAAATCCACTCGCTTAACAGCCCCACCATTAAGATACTGAAAGGGGAAAAATGGTAGAAACCATTATAAAGAATAAAATTACTTGTAGAAAGCCATGGTTTAATAGGAGAAAGCTAACATGGATTTAGCCAAGCATAGTCTTGTCTTATTAATCTGTTATATGGTTTTTGAAGGTGTGAATAAACAAGTAGACAAAGGTGAGTCATTTGATATAGTGTGCATTCCGGGGAGCTCAACCCGGCTTCCTCAGTAGAAGAAGCAAGGACATAGAAACATGACGGCAGAAGAAGACCACATGGCCTATCGAGTCTGACCTTCCATATCAACTACAATAGTCCTCTTTTTACCTTTAGAAATCCTATGTTTGTCCCATGTTTATTTGAATTCAGATACTGTCCTCGAATCCATCACCTCAACCTGGAGATTATTCCACACATCTACCACTCTTTCCATAAAGAAATATTTCTGCATATTACTCCTGAGTCTATCCCCTTTCACTCTCATGCTATGTCCCCTCGTAGCAGAACTTGCCTTCAATTGAAAGAGACCCTCCTGTGCTTTTACGACACAGAGGTATTTAAATGTTTCTATCATATCACCCCTATCCCGCCTTTCCTCTACAGTATACCTATTAAGATCTTTAAGTCTGTCCCCATGTTTCATAAAGAATACCAGTATCCATTTTAGTAGCCACCCTCTGCACCAACTTGAACCTGCTTATATCCTTTTGAAGGTGCGGTCTCCAAAATTGCCCACTATACTCCAAATGAGGTCGCACCAGAGATAGAGGCACAATCATCTCCTTTTTTCTGCTGGTCATTCCTCTCCCTAAACACTAAAGCATCCTTCTGACTTTTGCAATTGCCTTTTCTACTTTTAAGATAGACACAATTACGCCCACGTCTTGCTTTTCTTTTGTGGACAGAAGTAGCTCACCCCCTACACTGTACAGCTTGTTTGGATGTTTTAGCATTAAATTCCAGCTGCCAAATTCTAGACCATTCTTGAAGCTTAGCTAGATCCTTCCTCATGTCATCTACTCCTTCCTGGGTGTCTATTCTATTGCAGATTTTGGTATCATCTGCAAACAAGCAAACCTTACCCAACAGCCCTTCTGCAATATCACTAACAAAGATGTTAAAAAGAATCAGACAAAGGAGAGATCCCTGCGGCACACCACTGGTAACCTCCTTCTCCTCAGAGTGAGCTCCATTTACCTGTACTCTTAGTCGCCTCCCACCCAACCAATTTCTAACCCAATCAGTAACTTTAGGGTCCAACCCAAGGGTGCTCAGTTTGTTTATAAAAGTCAGCTGTGTAGAATGGTGTCAAAGGCTTTACTAAAATCTAAATACACCACCTCTAGGGCTCTCCCTCGGTCCAACACCCTGGTCACTCAGTCAAAGAAATCTATCAGATTTGTCTGACAAAAGCTGCCTCTGCTGAGTCCATGCTGCCTTGGATCCTGCAATTCGTTGGACTCCAGAAACCTCACTATTCCTTTAGTAGCCTTTCCAATAATTTACTAACATCAGAGTTAGACTAACCAGCCCGTAGTTCTCAATGTCATCCTTACATTCACTTTTTCTCCAGTCCTCTGGCACCACGCCCGACTTCAAAGAGGCATTGAAAAGGTCAGACAGTGGAGCCACTAGAACATCCCCAAGTTCCCTCAGTATTTTAGGGTGTATCCCATCCGGACCCAGGGCTTTGTCTACTTTTAGTTTAGCTAGTTCCTCATGAACACACAGTCTTCTGAAAATTGTTCAAGATCCATGTCATTTCTGTTCCCGTTTGTGGGTGTTTTCTGAGGTCCTGCTCCTGGTTCTTCATCTGTGAACACAAAACAGAAATATTTGTTAAGCAATTCCGCTTTATCCTCATCAGTTTCTACATATTCCTCCCCTTCACCCTTGAGTCTGACAATACCACATTTGCCCTTCCTCCTCTCACTAACATATCTGAAAAATGTCTTATCCCCCCATTTTATTGCATTGGCTATTTCTTCTTCTTTTTGTACCTTTGATTTCCTGCCTACTTTGCTAGCGTCTCTAGGTTTTTCCAAATATTCATACCTGTCTTCCTCTCTCTGTGATCTCTTGTATTGCCTGAAGACCTCCCTCTTTTCCTTCATCTTTTTTGCTATTTCCTTTGAGAACCATAATGTCCTACTTTTCCTTTTACATTTATTTACTTTTCTAACAAAAAGGTTCGCTGCCCTTAAAATATCCCCTTTCAGTTTTTCCCACCGTTTTTCTATATCCCCCAGCTGTTCCCATCCCACTAACGACTCCCTGAGGTATTGGCCCATCTTGGCAAAGTTAGTTTTCCTAACGTCTAAGACCCTCACCTTTGAATGGATTCTAACAGCCCTAGTCCTAATACTGAACCACACCATCTGGTGATCACTGGATGCAAAATGATCTCCCACTACAACATCAGAAACACTTTCACCACTGGTAAGCACCAAGTCCAGTATGGCCCCCTTCACGTGTGGGTTGTTACCGGTTGCCTGAATAGTTCTCCCTCTAGAGAATCCAGGATCTCCTAACTTCTAGATGATACTGCAGCAGAAATGTGCCAATCCACATCTGGCATATTGAAATCACCTATCAGTAACACTTTTCCTTTCCTGGCAATACTGTGTATATCTTCTATTAAATCTCTGTCCACTTCTACTCCCTGTGAGGGGGATCTCTATATAACTCCAATACAAATGGATTTCCCTTTCCCTCTTTCTAATTTAACCCACAGTGCCTCCTCGCTCCCTTTTAAGTCCAGCAATTCTATAGCTTTAATATTATTTTTTACATATAGTGTCACTCCTCCTCCCCTTCTTCCTACCCCGTCCTTCCTGAATAAAGTATAGCCCAGAATAATTACATCTCAGTCATGGTTGTCCATGAACCATGTCTCCCTAACTGCCACTAAATCCAAGTTAGTCTCTTCCATTAAAGTCTCAACATCTGGGATCTTATGTGCCATGCTACAGGCATTTATACACACCGCTTTCCAGATGTTGCCCGTTACCCATTTCTATGGAGGTATTTAATGTTTCTCTTACCTGGAGGCTTCTCTTCACCCATCCCCAACACATCTAGTTTAAAGCCCTGTTCACTAGGTGACCTTTCTTGGACAGATGGACACCCTCTCTGCTTTGCAGCCCTTGGCAAAACATCCCTTGGTCCAGGAATCCAAAACGTTCTCAATGGCACTATGCACATATCTCCAGAAGGTGAGCTTCTGTGCCTCGGCCTTTACCCTCAACAGGGAGGATTGAAGAGAACACTATCTGTATTCCTATCTGCTTCACCCTCTGTCCCACGTTTGATATGCTCAGAGGGATTCCTGGCAGTATAATTTGTGCCAACATGGATGAGCAATATTGGATAATATTCAGTAGGCTTGATAAGTCTCGGAAAACTCTCCTTAACATCTCAGATTTTGGCACTTGGCAGACAGCACACCTCTCGGGACATCAAAATCTGGTACCTTGTGACATCGCCAGGGCCGTAGCAAGCCATAACTTTGCCCTGTGCGACTTGAAAACCTGGAGCTCCCTCCCAATACCCTAATGCTCAGCATAGCCCTTCTGCCCCATCCCTCCATGTCCAGTATCTCCCCATCTTACCCCACATGTCCGGCTGGCTCCCCTCCCCTCCTCTGTGATGCCTGCCCTTGCCCAGTCACCACATTGCCTGTTCCCTTGGTGGAGGCAGAGGCAGTAGACCTGCAATAAAAAGAAAACACGTGTCTTTGCAACTCCACACTAGCATGGCGGGCCTCATCCCTCCCTCCTCTGACATATGCCCATGTCAGACGAGGGAGGAAGTAGACTAGCCGTGCGAGCCCGGAGTTACAAAGACCCAGGGGCTTTTTTTGTGAAACTGAAGATTCTCCGATGCCACCACCTCTAAGGGAGTAGGTAAAGCAGTAGAGAGGCAAGGACTAGCCAGGCAGGCAATGGGGAGGGAGGGGGGGGGGGGTCCCAAGGCCAGCAGAAAACCAGCCCTTAATGCAACACTATGTTTTTCTGCCCTGTATGGCTGCACCGCTGCAACAGGCCTAGGTATGGCACTGGGTGCCACAGTATTTCCAAGAGAAGGTTTCTTTTTTCTCTTACTCTTGGACAGTGTCAATAGGGCCAGAACTTAAGCTCCTCACTGCTCCTAAGGGGCTCCGGTGTAGCCTGCTCCTTAGGGCACACCCCAGCCATCCACCAACAGTCACGTGCCTCCGAGTAGCACAGTCTTATAGGGGTCTTTCGCTGACATCGGAAAGCCATCTCAGGTGAGCCTGCCGCAGGTGATGGAACTTTGCTCCGCCTCTGTCCTCTCTGCACAATCCAGCTCTCCCCAAGCTAGTTAATGTAATGAGTAAGTGTTACGGCACTATGTCCTAATTAACTTGCTGAAGAGAGCTTATCCCTGGAGAACCAGTCACATGCATAAAGTTATTCCAATTGAAAGCTAGCACCTACAGCTTTTGTGCTGATTGTGATAGCTACATAAATGTTATTCTCAAACTGTATAAAAATCTTATTTTGACTACAATATTTATATAAAATTCAGTATGGTCTCATTCAGTAATGTGGGACCCGATATTCGACTGGGCTGATTTTAGAACATAAGATATGCCATACTGGGTCAGACCAAGGTCCATCAAGCCCAGTTTTAAACTTAAATTAAAAGCTCAACAAGTAGCTTTCAGTTTAACTAAAAGCTATTTGCTGATACTAAGCCATGACTGATTTAACAAATACACTGGATTCACAGATTCAGCAGCTTTAATCTAAAGAGTCCCTTTTTCACCAAGATTTAGAAAAATTCCCAGAAGTAAATACTTACAATTGCAGCTCTCTCTCCAGAAGTTGCAGTCCCTTTTTGTAGTCCTTCAAGATTCAATAGGCAAAGAGATCTTCTCCATTGTAACCACCTGAACAGGGACTTGAACCCTGGACCCTCAGATTAAAAGTCCGATGCTCTACCAACTGAGCTATGCAGGTCCAAAACATGATCCACAGGCAGGACCTGATCCCATGACCCTCTACTTCTCTTTACAGCAACTGTGCATGGCGCACCACAGCACCGAAACATTGCCACCACGGTCCATGGTGATTGCATGCTAAAGAACCAGTAGGAATCAAACCCCTGGTCCCTGCTTATGGAGGCATTGCACTAACACTCGTCCGTGCATAGCCCTCCCCGCCGACCCCTAAACCAGATAGTCAATGCCATGGCGACGGCACTGAATATCCGGTGTTCACCGCAAATGCCAGAAGCTGCAGATGCTAACCAGGCCGCAGCGATATTGGATGCTGCCCTGTTAGCGATCTGCACTGTAAAGATAGGCAAGGGTTTTCCTCGCTAACCGGGCAGCATCCAGATAGCACCATATAGAAGAAATGTTAAATAAAATTCTCTGCCTCCGCTCCGCCCCAGAGCTAACCTGATAGCATTGGGGCATCTAGGGGGACATTCAACGGTACTAACTGTGTGCATGCCGTTGACTATCCCCAGCTAAGGCATCTACATGATTTACTGAGTTGTAAACTGTGTAGATGCCTTTTGAAAATGAGGCCCATGAGTTCTGGGAAACACCCAGATCAATCATCAAGGACTGCCTCTACAATGGAAGTAACATTATTTATCTATAACAACTATTAATCATCTTAGTTTTTTGTTAGGTATTTTCTGCTGTTCCTGTCAGGCTTCAGCAGAATAATGTAGCACTTAGAGATAAAGATAGAGCCCACTAGTCCTGCGCTGGAGGCCTGGATAGCGAATATCTCCACTGCCGCCATGTACTTGCCCTTGGTGCTCAGGTTTGTAGGGATGAAGGAGACCCAAACGCTGCAGAACATCAACATGCTGAAGGTGATGTACTTGCCTCATTGAAACTTTAAGAACATAAGAACATAAGATATGCCATACTGGGTCAGACCAAGGTCCATCAAGCCCAGTATCCTGTTTCCAACAGTGGCCAATCTAGGTCATACGTACCTAGCAGTTTCCCCAAAAGACACAGGTTCCGCAATGCTTGTACTGGGTCAAGCATTGTCAAGCATCTAACTGTTAGGTAGATTTCTTGCTAGACAAGCTACAATGAAGCGGATACCAGCCTAAAACCCCAAGTTACCAAGAACACAATAAAATGCAGTTATTGACCCTTCGTTACATTCCATTAGTATTGTTCTAATTTCTGACCACGTGTTAAGATAGGGAGAAGTGCCCCACCAGCCAAAACACAGAAGAGCTTGAAGGAGGGAATAAGAAAGGACTACAGAATTTGAGAGTCTGGGACCCATCCATTTCTGGAGCTTGCTTCCAGGCTTGGCGGCTCGGAAAGCCATAACCACAGTGATAGTTTTAGCCAGTACAAAGATGAGAGAAAGGGAGAAAATTATCCCAAAGGCAGTCTGTCACAGAATACAGGTCATCTTTCCAGATTGGCCAATGAATATCAAGGAAGACAGGAAGCAGAACATGAGGGAGATTAGAAGAAGGTAGCTCCAGCACTGGGATGCCCCAGAGCCACAACAGCCATGAGGCTACTGCTGGTTCCAGGCACCACTCATACAGCTGAAGTACCCAGTTTAGTTGTCTGTCAAAACATTGTCCTGGCCTGGGAGGTAGAGTGCCCTCAGGAACATCCCTCTGGGTGTGGCATAAGAGCAGAGGGGTACGACCCTATCCCCCCTTCCCCCATTCACATAGAGCATCGTGACCTCATTGTTGGCTACATCAGCATCACATGGTTCTGTAGCTGGTGGCAGAAGGCTTTGAGGGCCAGGAATATCATCCTGATTTCGAGCAGATTGATCTGCATCTCTGATTCCCTCTAGGACCAGCAGGTGTGTCTCGTAATATGCTTCCCAGCCCATTAGAGAGCCATCCATAGTGAGGACTTTCTGGGGGATGGATGCCTGGAAGGCCATCCCAGCCTGAAGGTGACCTGAATTCTTCCACCATCCGAGGGAGTCCACCAGCTGGCGGGTCACATGCACTGTCTCTGAGCCTGCCTGTAGCTTGGGTCCACCGAAAGCAGAAGCATCACTAGGCTGCTCTCATGTGCAGGCGGGCATTGGGGTCACAGAGATGCAGAACAATGCCCAGTACAGAGTCAGCAAAGTTTTCTTTTTGGAGTTTGTTCTCTGGCTTGGTCGGAGAGATCAGTCTTGGGATCTACAGATCTAGTTCTGGGGTTCCTGGGGCAGGCTGCGGTCTTGGTCCTTGGGCTACAGCATCAGTTACCACACTTTTTGAAGACACATTGTTAAGTAGAGGACTGGACTGGAGGGACTAAAGGAAGGAAAATGAGCAGGCAAGGCCTGATTTTACCATAGTGCCTATCGGGTTAGAGGTCATCTAGTGCATGTGCTGCTGTCTGAAAAGGGTACGGTGCCACATCAGACTTGCTCCGTGCTTAACCTTTCAACATTTCATCTTCATGCTTTGGATGGTCAGCTTTACGTAGACAGAATCTCCAAAAGCAGAAAATCGGGTCACAATCAATCAGCAATTAAGACATGGTGGGAAGTTTTGCCCATTTTGCTTTTCCTCTGATGCCCTCTGTTCCCCACCTGCATGGTGAGGTTCCTTCTCTGGATGAAAAGCAGCACCGGGCTGGAGTTCAGGTAGTGCCTGGATTTAATGGTATCGACATTTTTAATATAAGCATTGGTGTGTTCATCAGCAGGAGGGAACTGCTTTAGTAAACAGAAAGAACAACCAATCAGTCTAACATATTTTATTATTTACACAGGCAAATAAAGTGAATTAAAAACCGTTTCTGCTTTAAGATCTACAAAGCCAAGGTACCCATCACCTTCCCTTCCTCTCAGAACAAGAAAAACTAAGCCTTTGGCCAGTAAGTGGACAGAGGAAATAAGAGAAAGTTGCAAACAGGACTTGCCCAACAACTAAGCAATCACCTGGGGCAGCCGTCACAGCAACACACATCCCGAAAGCCACACAAATTCAAAAAGCCTTAAGCACACACAACCATACAAAGCAAAGTTTGCATGTTTACTGAATTGTTGTGGGAGAGGTCATGTTTATTGCTGTGATGTTTGCAGGGAGAAAGGGAGTATAAGGTTTACCTAGGATACTCTATACCCTTGCAGCAGCCCTGAGCGAATCAACGAAACAGTAAGCGGCATCTGCAGAGATGAACAGTTTCATGCTGCCAAATGAAAGCATCAGCTACAGGCCCCAGAGGCAGCGCCCCCTACCTGACTATTAATTGCTCCTGTGTGTGTGCTCCCCCAGTGCCTGGTGTCCCGTTCCCGCTGTCAGTTTTGCCAAATGAAGCCACGCCCACCCACCCAGTGCACGAAGATGATGTCAGCAATAGGACTATTTAAGCAAGGTAACCTGTGGCGGTCCTGCTCCTTGGGGCGACTCGCAAATCTCACAGTAGACAGTTGTTTTCTGTCTGACGGCATGCCGCGCCTGTCATCACCCACAGCGTTCTTTGGCAGTTTGGCCTGGGCCCGGTAAGTGTTTCCTGGTCCCTTGTCTTACCGGCCTCTCGCGATCCAATCCCGGTTTTCCTTCAACAGCTTCAGCGGCGTCCGCTCAAAGTACATTCTGCACGTATCTATGAGCTTCTAGACCTGCATAAATTGTCACTACTTTGTTCAGCAGAAATGTAGCTAAAAGAGGGTAATGAAGGTGGTTACCTGATCCAGGCCCTCCCTCCCAATTACTCTTATTTCTCTTGTCCTCACCCTACTCGTAAAGGGGGGGGGGGGGTGGCTTTGCTTTATGCAGAGGCGCTATCAATCTCTGCTTGTTGGGGTGCTTCATTTGCTTAGCAGGAAGCTTTTGTGTTAACATCCTTCACCTGTTATGTTATTGGGACACTGTCCTCCTGGCCCCTGGCTTGGCTTTAGCCTCATGGGGAATTTTTTATGCCAATGTCAGAGATCAGGACACGATTCTTCAACCTTATACTGATGATGATCCTGCTTTAATGATCTTTTTCTTCCTAGATTACTTTAATACTCTGTATTATATGTCAAAAGCAATATTAAAGCTGCTGAAATGCAGAGGGCATGGGAAAAAGAAGCAGCGCTATGGATGGTGTTGGAAAGAGGAGGAGATGGTGGCACTGTCATCCATACTGGGGTAGTCTACAGACCTCCAACTCAAACCGAAGAAATGGATAGCGAATTGATTGCTGATATTGCAAAGATAGCCACAAAGAGGGAAGTGATCATCTTGGGTGACTTTAATCTACCCGGTGTGGATTGGAGTATTCCTTCTGCAAATCTGGATAGTAGTAAAAGAAATTGTGGATGCCTTCCAAGATGAATTACTTAGACAAATGGTGATGGAATCGACCAGGGAGAGTTAGGTGCTGGATTTAGTACTCACCGGCAGAGATAGCTGTCGAATATCCAGGTGGGTGCCCATGTGAGCACCAGCGATCATCACACGGTGTGGTTTGAGATAAAAGCCAAGGTAGAATCTAATCACAGCAAGCTCAAAGTCCCAGACTTCAAAAACACTGACTTCAGTAAAATGGCCAAGTACCTGAAGGAGGAATTGGCAGGGTGGGAGGAGGTAAGGGAAGTGGAACTGCAATGGGCTAAACTAAAGGAGGCACTAAAAGGGGCAACAGATACCTATGTAAGGAAAGTAAATAAAAACAAGAGGAAAAGGAAACCTATTTGGTTCTCCAAAGAAGTGGCTGCACAAATAAAGGCAAAAAACACAGCTTTCACAACATTCAAAAGTTTGCAGAGGAACACACTAAAAGAGACAAAAAGAGAAATAAGGATAGCAAAATCAAAGGCAGAAGAAAAGATGGCTAAAGATGTGAAGCGTGGCGACAAAACTTTTTTCAGATATATTCGGGAGAGGAGGAAAATCAGAGGACTCAGAAGTGCTGGGAATGGACTTGTGGAAAATGACATTGAAAAAGCAAAATTCCTAAACAAATACTTCTGCTCTGTTTTTACTAAAGAAAAGCCTGGAGAAGGACCACCTGTGATTGACAAATATACAAATGGGAATGGAGTGGAGAAATACACCATTCACAGAAGATGTGTTAGAGCAGCTTGCAAAACTGAAAGTAGCCAAGGCCATGGGACTGAATGGAATACATCCCAGGATACTGAACAAGCTCAGAGAGGTTCTTGCAGGGCCGTTAAAGGATGTTTTTAATAGATCCTTGGAGACCGGAGAAGCTGCACAGGACTGGAGAAGAGTCGATGTGATATCTCTTCACAAAAGTGGCAGTAGGGAAGAAGTGACAAACTACAGGCCAGTAAGCCTTACCTCAGTGGCGGGAAAAGTAATGGAGGCGCTCCTGAAAGAGCAAATAGTGGACTTCCTTGAAACCAACAGGTTGCATGATCCGAGGCAACATGGTTTTTACCAAAGGACAATCTTTCCAAACAAATCTGAATGGGGTTTTTGACTGGGTAACCAGAGAACTAGATCAAGGGCATGCAATGGATGTGATCTACCTAGATTTCAACAAAGCCCTTGATACTGTTCCTCATAGAAGGCTTATCAATAAACTCAACTGCTTGGAAATGGGTCCCAAGGTGATGAACTGGATCAGAAATTGGTTGACTGACAGACATCAGGTGGTGATGGTAAATGGAGCTCACTCGGATGAAAGGAGGGTGATTAGCGGTGTGCCCCAGGGTTCGGCCCTGGGATCAGTACTGTTCAATGTATTTGAGTGATATTGCTGAAGGACTGAATGGAAAAATTTGTCTTTTTGCAGATGACATGAAAATTTGCAACAGAGTGGACTCCCCTGAGGGAGTGGATAACATGGGGAAAGATCTATAAAAGCTGGAAGAATGGTCTAATGCTTGGCAGTTAAGATTTAATGTGAAGAAGTGCAGCGTCATGCACGTGGGAAGCAGAAAGCCAAGGGAAATGTACACGATAGGGGGCGAGAGTTTGGTGTGCATGGATCAGAAGATCTTGGAGTGATTGTTTCTGAGGATCTCAAGGTGGCAAAACAGTGTGACAAGGCAGTGGCAAAAGCCAGAAGGATGCTGGGTTGCATACAGAAAGGAAGAGGTACTAATGCCACTGTACAAGTCGCTGGTAAGGTCTCACTTGGAGTATTTTCTGTTTGGTTTTGGACACCAGATCTCGCAAAGGACATAAAAAGGCTGGAAACAGTTCATAGGAAGAGACCAAAATGATTTGCAGCCCTCGTCATGTACACTCTGGAGGAGAGGAGGGACAGGGGAGATATGTTTTAGATCTTTAAATAAAAGAGTATTAATGAACAAACAAACAAACAAACCTCTTCCAAAGACGGGGGGAAGCTGTAAAACTAGAGGGCATAACATGAAGCTGCAAGGAGGTAAATTGAAAGGCAATGTCAGGAAATACCTGTTCACTGAAAGGGTGGTGGATGCTTGGAACGCCCTCCCGATGGAAGTGGTGGGGGCAAACACAGTGACAGAATTCATAATGGCATGGGACAGACACACTGGATCCCTCTATAGCAACAGGATAAAATCAAAATAAAACATAACTCTCTTATATCTCAACAAATAGAAGTGACGTACACCCCTAAACAAAGGCATGTGGAGGAGTGATCTGCACGGAGCGGCAGTTACAGCCACTCTAGCCACCTTACTGGGTAGACTAGATGGACCATACTGGTCTTTATCTACCATCATTTACTATGTTACTACCCAGCATGTTCTTTTCCCAACTCACTCTGGAGGTCATACTCTCTATTTAGTTTTTACGTCTGGTGCTATTTCTAGACTAGTTACCAACTTTAGCTCTTCAAGACTGCCTTGAACAGACCATTTTCAATTGAAATTCCACTCTATTGGTCATGAATTTTGTCCGAGATCAGCTTAAGCTATATTTCTCTTGAAGAACTAGCATTGTTATACAGCTCAGGCTGATTTCTTAGATGCAGTAGCAGAGCACACTCGCTGCTATTATACACTCATATTTGCTGATAATACTGGGACCTCGTCTCATGTGTTTCTCTATGAGCACTTGTTTCTCAGTTGTCCCCACCCAGTTATAACCTTCTTCTGTTGCTCTCTCCAAGCCGTCAATATTCCATGTACTAATCCACGTTAGCTCCCTACTTTCCCACTCTTCTGCTCTTCCTGTCGCTCTTCCCTAGTTTTAGCTGATGTACTATTATCTATCCTCCTTTCCTATCAATTTATGGCGTTCTTTTCCATTTCTTAGCTCCGCAGCATTGCTACTATTATTGCAGACCACCCTGATTTATTTATTTAACAAAGTTTTATATACCGTCCCTTCCTGAGATCAGGGGCGGTTTACATGGAACTTCTCAGCAGGTTTTACATTGAACATTGGAATTATATACATTTAACATGTTATAACTATATACAGATGCCTTGGCCTGGGCGGTATATTAAATGCGAAATAAAGATAATATTACAGGCAAGTGCTGACACTGTCCGCATTGGTGAAATTGCCAGAGCCTTGCTTGTAACTCGGTAAGTCCTCTGTGGTCCTTATTTTCTCCTGCTCAGTACTGAAACAGCGCTGCTCAGTGAGCTGTATTCAAATCTAGATTCTCATAAATCGGCAATACTTGTTTCACTGGACCTCACTGTTGCCTTTGACACTATTCAGCTCTCCCCTTCTCCAGCGTTTGTCAGATATTGGCCTCAAGGGAAGCGTGTTGGAGCGGTTTCACTCCTTTCTCTTCGATAGCTCATTGTGGTTTAGCTAATGCAATTGTCTGCCTCTTCATCATGAAGGCCTCCTTGTGGGGTTCCTTCAGTCCCCATTCCTTTTCAATGGCCACTTTAGTACAAGAGTTCGATGTTAATGGCTATGACTATGCCAATGATATTTTGTTAGTTTACTACACTTCATCTAGTGCAGACCTTTCCACTTTGAATGCCTATTTAGGCTGTGTGTCCGTATGGTTCTTTAATCATGGTCTACAGCTCAATCCGCAGAAATTCTGGGTAACTGGCAGGTCAGTCCCTCCTGCTACAAAATCCACTAATTACTAAGATCCCCATTCCACTTACACAGACACTAACCACTCTGGACTCCCATCTCACTTTTGATTCTCAGGTTGCAAACACAGTTAGGGGATCCTTTCATATGCTGCCCCAGATTCACTCAATCCACCTGTTTCTATCTATCTAAATCAACGCTTAAGACCTTGTTACATGTGTTGGTTAAATCGAAATTGGATTGCTGTAATTCTGCCTATTATGGCCTCTGATCCATTTGTCTCCTCACCAATAAATATGATCATGTATCCATTTTGTTCTACCAGAACCACTGGCTCCCATTGGCTTTCCGGTTCCACTTTAAAGGTCCTTGTGTTCACACACAAAGCATATTAGTTTGGTTTACTGCATTATTTTGCATCTCTGCTAATCCCACATTGCCCTTTGCGACCTCTCAGATCACAGTCGACTAATCGCCTTTTCCTGCTCCCTGCCTCACGGGCACAATTACAATCCACTTGTCATTCCACCTTCTCACTCAACTCCACAATACTTATTTATTTATTTAGCTACATTTATATCCTGCTTTTCACCGGGTCAAAGCGGTTTAACAAAAAAGGGAACTTTACCCGATTATATCCAGACTGAATCCTGTTTTCACAAACCTCTGAAAACTCATTTTTTCAAGCTTGCGTTTGCAGATTTTAGGGATGAGGGATAGACTTGGGGGAGGGAGGAATGTGAGGTGTTGGGGGGGGAACACAGGCAGCCACAATTTTTTTTTGACTGCTATGGCAGCATTTGTTTTTCGTTTTTTCTTTTCTCCCTTTTCCCTAACTGTCCTATCCTATCTGATATAGCATTCCTTCTTGGTGCCCTTGCAGAAGGCGGTAAATCAAATTGTGAACATACATAATATGCCTGTAAGCACTTCCACCCTGCTCCCCGATTTTGGTAGTTGTGGCATATAAATACAAAGCTATATGTGCATAAAACTATATCTCTACATACATATGCCCTCTCCTCAAATGTCACCTGCAGATGCTGATAGTAGCTATTAAAAGGAACTACAACTAGTTCTCTGGGATCTCTGGCGCGGGAAATGGCCGTTCGCTCCATCACCTCTTGAACCGCGGCGGCTGGTTAAAAATGACACAACGGTTCAGCCAATACAATTCAGTGGTAACCGTACACTGGCAGGAGAGCTGGGAAGCCAAAACATGTTTCTTTTAAGTTTTTAGTAACAGTTCACCTTAACTGATTGGAAAGTGAAATAAGACATTACTCTTTAATTTTTCTTTCTGGAATCCGTCCAGGCCAGTAGGTTTACACTCTCCTGCCAGCAGATGGAGACTGAGAACACAGCTTTGATCATTTCAATCTACAGTATAAGGGTCCTGTGCAGCCTTCAACCGGTCAGTATGTTCTTGCCACAGCAGATAAACTAACGCTGTGGGGGGTGAGGGGTTGGGGGGGGGGATGTTAGGTGGTTGCAAGAGGCAATGAACCAGAATTAAACACCAGTTGGCAATAGTTCCATAAAACACAGGGGAAAAACAAAAAGCAAAGAGCGAGCCATTGAAGCAGCAGAACTCCAAGTGACGCAAGGTGGCAGAACTAAGCATCTGAATCATCTGTCAATTTGTCCTTCCTCTGCTAAAAACCAGCTGAAAGAGCAGCTGATCCTTCCCTAGATGGAGCTTAGACTGGACTGGACTGGACGGATTTGAGAAAAGAAAGTTAGCAGGTAAGGTCTAATTCCACCTTAAATATATCATCCTTCCAGTACAGTCCAGATACATAGGAAATACCTAAAGTAGGAGGGCAACGAGAGGCCAGCCTGTAGCACCCACACTCCAAAGGCCACATCTTGTCTAGCCTGGACATCAAGCCTATAATCAGGTCACTGCCTTGCCAATATTCAGAGGCAGAACCAGCTTACTCTGTCCAAGAGGACATATGGGCCCTCATTGAATAGGCTCTCAACCCAGGTGGTGCTGCTCATCCCTTGACTATATATGCTGACACAGCCTCTTTTCACTAATGGGCTAGTGTGGCCATGGGCCTCCAAATGATGCAAATAAATGATCCAGCCCTCAGAAGGTCTTCATCCTCCTCAGTACCTAGGCAGACATCCAACTTACGCAAGGCCTGCGCCTCTTCTGTACTTTCCGCATCTGCAAAGACTGGAAGAGTAATGGACCAATAGAGATGAATCACCTAGATTACTTTCAGAAGAAAAGGGGTACCAGCCTCATCACCACCACATTCCTAGAGATAACCAAAATGGCCCTCTGAAATCCTACGTGACAAACAAACAAATGGTGACCAGAACTACTGTTTCTGACGCCAAATCCTTGACTGAAACTCCTGGAGGCTTTCAATAGGGAGGCGCCGCTAACGCAGACAGCGCCAAATTATCATCTCATGCAGGGACTACTGAATGGCAGGATGCTCACAAATGCGGGAGGACAGAGGCTGACCTGGAATCTAATCCCTAAAGCAGGCAATAGCTGCAACCTGTACCTTCAAAGAATCCATAGCTAGCCCCCTTTTTCCAGGACATCCTGCAAAAAAGGCCAAGATGTCTGGAAGGGCAGTATGACAAGGTTGGAGGTGATGCTCTTTACACCAATTCTGAAACATCTGCCACACATGCATATATGCCAGAGAGGTAGACCATTACTTCATATGAAGGAACATAGCAATAACCTGGGCCTCCGCCTTAGGGTTACCCTCTCAAGATCCAGGCCATAAATGAGAACCGAGCCGCTTCCAGCACACAAATAGGCCTCCGATTCTGAAGATCCTTCACTAATGGTACAGGAAAGAGTTCTGCGTACAGAGGCCCCCTCGACCAATCCAGAGCCACCACCCTGCCTATTAGTGGCTTTGGGGGAAACACGTACAGAAGCCCGTATCAGGGCCACCATTGCGCCACTACATCTAAACCCTTGAACATCAGCTCCCTTCATCAGCTTTAAAAGCTGTCCACCTTGGTCTTTGTGGCCAATGCGCTCAGATCCATCACCAGCAGTCTCCAATGGACTGGAATGCAGTTTGAGAGACCACTCTCCTGTATCTAGTCGATTCTGACTTAGGTAGTCTGCACATTTTCCTTCCCGACCACATGAGCAGCCAACAGCATGATGAGATGGTCCTCCTCCCACCTCGAGAGGCATCACCTCTGCTGCCATGGGAGAACACTGCATGCCACCCTGACGATTGATGTGGGCAATGGCAGTGGTCAGACAGAACCCTTGCTGCTCTGTGTCAGATCCAGAGAAGAAAGGCCTGGAGGGCTAGAAACCCTGCCCATGTGTCCAGTTGATTTATCTACCAATATGTCTCTCCTCTTGAGACCACAATCTCTTAGCTATGATAGACAATGAACTCCCCAACTGCTTGGCTGGCATCTGTGGTGACCAGCATCCACTGCGAAGACTCCAAATTCATGTCCACCGACAGTCCAGCCACCATGACAGACTTGTTTTGGCCTCCCCCTGTAAGGGGAGCCTCACCCACAGGCGAGACACCGAGCCAACCAATGTGACTGAAGAACCTTCTGCAGGGATGTATGTGAACCCTGGCCAAAATGTACCAGCTCCAAAAGTCACTGCCATGGGCCCCTGAATTTGGAAATAATCCCACACCCTGGGGCATTTATTTATTTTATTTAATAGGTTTATTTTTGTATATACCGCTTTTGATCCAAGGTGGTTTACATTGAACAACAGCACACAATCTCAAGAGATTTGTTTTACAAAGAACAAGAGTAAATAACTTGAAATTAAATATGGGGGTTATAACCGAGTCAACGATGGGTGGTTATGGATACACATTTAGCTAATGTCATTAGACCCAAAGTGTTCTATGAAGAGGTGCATTTTTAATTAACTTCTTCATATCAGGTGTGGTGTGACCTAATAGCATACAATACTTCATAGCAGGAAGGTGTGACCTAGTATCAGACATTACCTTCTACAAGTTACAGAGACTCAATTCCTACTCCCACATCACGCATAGTTTATGATCCATAATTTGCTTTATTCCTCAGTCTTACTCCCCCTCTGTTTATAGTTGTTATTACCGATTGTTGATCATAACTACTGGAATGTTCCAGTTCTCTGTAAAACAATCGCTCACATACTATTATATTGCTGGTTCTATGTAGAAAGGCGGTATATAAACAACTTTAAATAAAATAAATAAATATTTTGAGTAGATTGAACAGATCCGATGGCTTCAGGTAGGGAGTTCCAAATCGTTGGGGCATATAGCGAGAAGGCTCTGTTACTTGTCTGCTGCGTACAATTGGTCTTGAAAGGAGGGATGGCCAGAAGATTCTGATCTGCTGATCTTCTGGGTCTTGTGGATGCTCTTGAGATTTGATCCTCAAGACAGGGAGCGGAGAGATTATGAAGGATTTTATAGATGGTGGTTATGGTCTTGTGTTTAATCCGTTGGGTAATTGGGAGTCAGTGCAGACTTCTAAGAGTTGGAGTTATGTGTTGACAACTTGATACGCTTGTTAGGATTCTAGCGGCAGTGTTTTGCACTAGCTGGAGTGGATATAATGCCTGTTTTGACAGCCCTTGCTAGAGAATGTTGCCATAGTCGAGATGGGATGTTATGATGGCCTGAAAAACTGATCTGAAATCGTTGTCTTGTAAAAGAGGGCATAGAGGTTTGAAAAGCCTAAGTTTCCAGTATGCTGTATTTGCTGCATTCTTGATGTGCGAAAGCATGTTTAAGCTCTCAATAAGTTATAAACCTGCTCTTGCAACTTCCGTATCCTCTCTTCCCATCAAACAACCTTGCCTTCCTGGGTATCATACCAGGCTCCCAAGTACTGGGATGGTTCTCTTACTCTTCGCAAAGTTGACCATCCAGCTCAAATCCTGGAGGAACCGGACCATTTCAGCTATAACTACCCAACTCTCTCAAAAGGACTTTGCCCAGATCAGCCAATCATGGGGGTATGGGTGTACCATGGTCCCCTTTTTTTTTTTGCAATGCAACAGCCACCATGACCACCACCATGGTGAAGACCTGAGGAGCTGTGGCTAGGGCAAATGGAAGAGCATGGAATAGAAAATGACCCATCAATACTGCAAAGTGCAGATCCTGCTGGTACTCCGGGTGAATAGGATATGTAGACATGCTTCCATAAGATCCGATGATGTGAAGTACTCCCCTTTCCATATTACCACTGACACAATGCAAGGTCTCTATGGAATCTTGGCACCTGCACAACCCTATTCACTTTAACTCCAGAACAGGGTGAAACGTCCCTTCATTTTTGGGAACAAAATAAATGGAGTACTATCTTAGTCCCCACCCCCAGCAGCAGACACTCGAGAGTGTCAGGTGTCTGGCTGGGGAACACCATAACGGCATCAAAGACTTGCCAGATTAAGGGTATAGTCCTTTCAAATCACTTCCAGGATCCATTTGTCTGATATGATCTGGGTCCTCATGAGGTAGAATCATTGCAAGTGACCACGTATTGGCTGTACAACCATATGGGCCTCCAAACCTTCATTGGGAAATTTTGGAAATAGCGACAGCTACAGATGGCTCCCTCTCTGCAGTCTTGGTGGCTTCCCCGAAAGGACTGGAAGAACGTTGTTCACTGGGTGAGACGAAATCATCGAGCTCCATGAAAGTGATTATGCAAAAAAATACAAAACATCTTGATCCCCATGGCTCATCTTCAGGGAGTCTAGGCACCTTAGAGACTCCAAAGTCCTTTATCAGTTTCTCCAAAAAACTCCCCAAAAAGCAACTTACCCTTCCAGTTGCGCAACCAAAGAAAACAATATGCCATCACTACCATGTCCGTATTTTTAGCTAAGACCCAGAAAAGTCATATAGCACATCTTCCAGGAAGGCAAAATCTGCCTCCACCAAAGCCTCAGAGGTGGGCATTATTCCCTCTGGAAGTTTCCAAGACATCTTAGACAGGCCCGAGCCACGGACAGCTACCTGCAATGTGAGGGTCAACACGTCAAAAAAATGCTTTAGCAAAGCCTCTAACCTATGATCCTGCGGGTCTTTCAGAACCACTCCCCAACAGGAATAGCTGTCTTCTTCATAGCCATGAGAGCATCTACCTGAGACAGGGTGTACTTTCCCTCTCCCCTACTACTAAACATTTGTATACCGTTCCAAGACGTACGCAGTGCTGCACAGACACATGTAAAAGACGGTCCCTGCACATCACAGCTTACAATCTAGTCAAGACAGACAACACAGTAGCTGTAGACATGGGATACATCCAGGGGGAATGGTAAGGAAACACAAAGGAGATCAGGTGAGTCAAGAACCAAAAACGGCAGTGAAGAGGTGGGTTTTCAGCCTGGATTTGAAAAAGGGTCAGAGAAGGTGCCCGATGTACAGACTCAGGTAGTTTGTTCCAGGCATAAGGAGCAGCAAGACGAAAGGAGCAAAGTCTGGAGTTAGCAATAGAAGAGAAAGGCATAGACAGAAGCAATTTGCCAGAAGAGGAGGGGTGGAGGGTGAGAAAAGAGGAAAGGTAGTGAGGTGGTAGCAGAGTGAACGCACTAATAGGTCAGCAGGAAAAGTTTGAACTGTATGTGGAAATGGATAGGGAGCCAATGAAGTGACTTAAGAAGAGGGGTAATATGAGCATGACAAGGTAGGAGGAAGATTAGCCGCACAGCAGAGTGTTGAACAGTTTGAAGGGGAGAGAGATGATTTAGAGAGAGACCAGCAAGGAGTAAGTTACAATAGTCTAGACAGGAGGTGACTAAGGAGTGTGTTAGTAGTGTGTTCAGAAAGGAATGAGCAAATTTTGTTAGAACATAAGATATGCCATACTGGGTCAGACCAAGGTCCATCAAGCCCAGTATCCTGTTTCCAACAGTGGCCAATCTAGGTCATAAGTACCTAGCAGTTTCCCCAAAGGACACAAGTTCCACAATGCTTGTATTGGGGCAAGCAGTGGATTTCCCGGGTCCCTTTAATAATGGTTTATAGACCTTTCCTCCAGGAACTTGTCCAAACCTTTTTTAAGCCCAGCTACACTAACGGCTTATACTACATCTTCCAGTAACAAATTCCAGAGTTTGATTACACTTTGAGTGAAAAAATATTTTCTCTTATTAGTCTTAAATAGGTTACACTGTAGCTTCATTGCATGTCCCCTGGTCTTTCTATATTTTGATGGCGTAAACAATCGATCTACGTTTACCCGTTCCACTTCATGTTGTACAGAAAGAAGCAGCAGGTTTTAGCTATCAGTTGGATGTGTGTGGAGAATGAGAGAGAGGAGTCAAAGACAACCCCAAGGTTGCGAGCTGAGGAGACAGGGAGGAGAAGAGAGTTATCCAGAGAATGAGAAAGGAGGAAAGGGAGAGAGGGGTTTAGGGGGGAAAATAAGCAGCTCAGTTTTGGCCATGTTCAATTTCAAGTGCTGATGAGACATCCAAGCAGCAATGTCAGAAAGGCAGGCAGAGATCCTGGCCTGGATGGCCGGAGAGATTTCAAGTTTAGAGAAGTAGATCTTAGAGTCATCAGCGTAGAGATGGCACTAAAAGCCATGGAAAGAAATGAGTTCACCAAGGGACTGGATATATAGAGAGAAAAGGAGTGGACCAAAGCCAGATCCTTGGGGTACACCAACTGAGAGCGGGATAGCAGTAGAGGAGGTTCCAACACAACGAACAATGAAAGAGCGATGGGAAAGATGAGAAGAGAACCAGGATAGCACAGAGCCCTTAACACCGGAAGAACAGGGTACAACTTAGCTTTGCTCCTGCTCACCTGCAGTCCAGCAGCCTTCTGCAAGTCCATGTGTTTATGGCTCCCCAAGCGCCCAGTTCACCTCAGATCTGGCACAGACTGAGCCTCCCCACACCAACGAATAAAGGTACTTCTACTGGCCTTTCACTACTCAAAGCTGTCTTTTTTTTTTTTTTTAAATTTTCTGTAGGGTTATACTCAACCCCTGGCCCTCTCTCAAAAGTTGCGGAGGAGAAAAGGAGGTGTGTTTTTTTTTTTTTAACCTGGCCTGGAAGAGGGGGAAGGGACTCGGATCTGGACCCTTCTGAAGTCACTGGCCCAGGTCCTCACAGACCAATGCACACTGCAGAGGGGACAGTGTCCTCTGGCAGCTGGAGACTGAAATTACTGACTGACTGAAGGCTGCACAGGACCTTCATAGGGTGACATCATCAAAGCCGTGTTCTCAATTTCCATCTACTGATAGAAGAATATAAACTCATGTGTCTGGACCATAAGGAAAAGCAGATTTTTTGCAAGAGAATCTGACTGCTGGGGAGGCTGATTAAAAGAGATCTCATTTGTACTCTCTACCACCCTAGGGCTTTTCAAGAACAAAAATAAAAGAACATAAGAACTGCTATACTGGGTCAGACAAAGGTCCATCAAGCCCAGTATCCTGTTTTCAACAGTGGCCAATCTAGGTCATACGTACCTAGCAGTTTCCCCAAAAGACACAGGTTCCACAATGCTTGTATTGGGGCAAGCAGTGGATTTCCCGGGTCGCTTTAATAATGGTTTGTGGACCTTTTGTCCAGGAACTTGTCCAAACCTTTTTAAAATCCAGCTGCACTAACAGCTTTTACACATTCCCCAGTAACAAATTCCAGAGTTTTATTACACGTTGAGTGAAAAAATATTTTCTCTTATTAGTCTTAAATGGGTAACACTGTTGCTTCATTGTGTGTCCCCTAGTCTTTCTACTTCTTGAAGGCACTAACAAAGGAATGGGAAAATGTCATGAGAAAGGAAGTAGCAGAAGCCCTGCTCAGAGCTTTCCAGCCATACATAGCCCATCCCCTTTTGCTTCTAATTCCTGCAACCTAACCAGGCATGGGTCACCTTGCTTCCAATCCTCCAACCCAAGTGCATCGTCCAAGCATTAAGCTGCTAGACCTGCAGCCTATTTCAGAGCTCTCATGTTTCCTGCATCCTTATTTGCTTTGTGATTTCTCTCAAATACTTTTAAATATAAAGATGGGGCACATTTTACTAAGGTCCCACACCCCCAGTTTTAAGGAAATCTCCCCCCCCCCAGCCTACATTCCAGCTGAAATGATGAGATTGGACGCCAGCTTCCTAGTTGCACTGATCTCATCCAGATGGCATGCTAGGCTGCGGGGACACGTCTCTGAAAAAGCGCTAGCAGTCTCAGTAGCCCACCCGAAAGCCCGCCTGAGGATTTCAGCAGGAAACTGGCGTGATGCTTTTTCAGCTCCAGCTTTAATTTTTCCCCCCAAAGCGTTCTGCTCTAGAGGATCATAGGAAAAATACAGAATCCATCTTTTTTTTTTTTTTTTTTACAAAAAGCACTCCAAAAAGAATCTCACAACTTTATACAGCGAGCGGTATTTGCATATAAACTCTTTGTTTGTCATTAAACAGTACATTAAAAAGACAGGAACGTCTGTGTGCATGCACACAAAAAGTCTCCAGTGTAATGATACCACATGTGTAGTGCAAGCAAACAGCACTGCCAAGGAGAAGCCGGTGCAGATGAAGAGATGTGGAGGGGAGTTCCACGCTGCTCCCAACCACTCTTCCCTAAGTAACATACTGAGTATCAATCTGGTTTTCTGGATCTCCACCCCTGTGTATGCATATTCGAGATCAGAACTCCTCCATTCACCTGGCTCCCGAATTCTTTTCCCGCTCTACTTCTGCCAACGCTCGGAGAGATCAGGCCCAAGCCCTCGAGTGAGGAAGGCAGAAAATGTTTCCCAAAGTATTTCCCTCAGACCTTTTACAACACTATTGTACCCGTTAAGGCTCCATAATTATTAGGAAGAGTACATATTTCATATCTATCTACTTCTAGAGCAATAAAGATTTAAGGGAAAAACTGTTAAAAACCCAGGCTGTTTTGCATTTCAAAAACCCCAAACTGATAATATAAACACTTGATCATTAATATACAGAGGTCTGATTTTAATAACTTAGAAAAAAATAGACGTTCTTAAAAATAAAACCCAGAAGCCAGTGTTTAAGTTGCAGCTCTAAGCATATCTTGTGCGTCATCTTTCTTTGTCAGAGAGACAGATTGAAAGTGCTCTCCTGCTTCGAGTCCTGTACTCATGCAGTCACTAATTACAGTCTGAATCTTGTGATCACTGGAAGGAGAGAGGGGTGTACCCCCAGAGGACACAGGGGACTACTGACCTTTACAGAGTCTCACAGAACCGCACTCCAGGATTTTTACAGCCACTCTGAGCCCAGACAGTCAAGGTCGCAATGCAATTTGTATGCTCAGTGGAGATCAGCTGTTTGCACTAGGTCCCGCTCCCCTCCTTCAGTTAAAATGTTGGTATGAGAGGCTGTTCTAATTCCACAATTGCCCCTTCCGGCCCTGGGCTTATAAAAAGACAAACTCATCAGTGCTAGGCCGCTTGACCTTTCCCCGTGTCCCCATCTTTGAAGTGGGCATGGCTCGTTCTGAGTGCGAGCCAATGTCATCCAGACTGTATTCTTGAGCATGGCCATCTGCAAAAGTGAATACCGGATACTTCTCCTTCATAGAGGACGAATTCAGGGCCTGCAAGGTAGACAGAGAATGAGATGTGGGTTATCCCTTACTTGAAGCCAGAGCTAGGATTAGAACCACAGATCTCTGGCAATTCCCCCAGTGCAATGAGGTAACAAGCCTTCAGCACTTGCCTCTAAGAGAGGAGGAGATAACACACAAACCAGATGAGAAGAGAGAGAGATAAACCTAACAGCAGGATGTTAGACGTGTACGGGAGACCCCAGGCCCTTACCCTGGTGAGCTGCTCACACAGCACTGCAAACTCTTGTCTGCTACGAGCGTACAGACCAATAGTACAGCTGGGGTCCATCTTGCTGAAGGAGATCTTCTGGGGAGAGCTGCAGTGGAAAGACTTGGGGGAGGGAGAGAAGTAGGGGTGACCTTAGTTACTCTGACTAATCCTGTCTGCAGCCCTGCCAAATATACACACGTGCTATCTTTTCTCTCCCTTGGCTGTGATCTTTCATTTTTATTTTTTATGTAACAGATATTGAAAGAGAGGTGGCAACATCAAGAAGGACACGCATACCTCAGAGGGGCCCCAGTAACTGAACAGTTGATTTAATATCTGCGAGGAGGTTAGCTTTTCAGACTCACCTCCAGAGATATGCTCTCTTTGGTGGGGTCCACGAAAGGCTGGCAATAATGTGGGTCCAGGTATAAGAGGAACTCATCTAAAGGCAGATAGAGAAGAGGAGGGGTGAGAGGGTCTGCACAGATTCTTACACTCAGAAAGTGGTCTATACATGTATGCAGTCAGTTCGAGCGTGCTCACAAGCAGGGGGGAGGTAGAAACTTCCTACCTTGGTAGCCAATGAAATAAAGAGAGTGTTTGGGCCTTCCTCCAATGATGCCGATGCAGGATTCCAGCCGGAGAATCTCCTGGTAATAGCAGTGCACACAAACCACATTAGAGGAGAAATGCCTTCTACACTCTTCCCTCTCACCCCAAAGAATAATTTTAGGATGGCATTGGCTGTGGCGAGGGGTAGCCACCAGAATGCCGTTGCTGCTCTGCGGGCAGGAGCATTGCTATGGCATCACCACATCACCAGGATGTGATGTCACGACATCAGGCCTTACAACGCACATTGCAATACTCAGGGAAAGTACTCTCTTTTGGAATCTCCTTACAATAAACCACATTATTATTATTTTTTTTTTAATCCTGGGCAGGATGAGAAAAACAACAAGATGCAATCTTCTTTTGATGAGCCCCATCTGCCTTTGCAGACCTTAACATCCTCCCATAACTGAGAGGACACACAAGACTACTCACCTTAACACAGTCTGTGTAGACAGGATTCAATGATTCCCCTCCCAGACGGACCGGCACCAGAATTATTACAGCCTTCTTGGGCCCACCTGGTACAATGTCCCAGCCCAAGAGCTGCTCTACGTCCGCTTTGTACACTAAGGGGGAATGGGCAGACAGTTAAACAGTACAAGGCAGTAAGAATGAATGAACGTTTAGAGGCAAAGATCTTTTCAGTGCAGAAATCTACCCCAGAGGCAGACACTTGTCCTGATCTTTAGGAAGTACATACCGGTGCAGTCCTGAGATACATAGACAGAGAGCTCGGAGATTTCTGAAGCCACTTCCACTGCTTTCCTGTAAATCAGGAAAAAAGAAATTACGTGATGAAACCGTAGATGTCCTGAACCATCACCAAGGATCCTTAACAAGGTGGTGGCCCTCTTTGAAGAGACAGAAGCTCATGCAGTGAGCAAGCCACAGGCTGGTCTTGGTGAAATGCAGACAGGGACCTAAGCTGGACAAGACATTGCCTGCAGTCTTAAAATGCCTAGCAATATATGACTGTTTACTCTGCCTGCACAGTGTACACTCTCTGATGCAGTAAGAAAATGTGCTTACACACGGCACCTGTCGGAGCCCTAACAGTCCAATAAAAAGAGAAAAAACAAGGCAGATGGAGCAATTGGATTTGGAAGAGACATGCATAGCGCTGAAAGTCCTGTCTAAAAGCTCACACGCCCCCTCCTGCCATACCCACCTGATTATGTGAGCAACGATGGAAGGGCCGTACCAGTCTCCTGCTCTCTTCCCTGAGCTTCTCCCCAGGTCCACCAGCCGGTGCACCCCAAATGGTGCCCTGGGGTGATCGGAGAACCATGACAGGATCCTGCGGTGGAGGGCTTCTTTCACTGGGTCTGGCGAACTGGAGCCATGTGGCTGGAAGGAAATGTCCCTGGGAGGCCTGCTCCTCTCTAGTACCCTGAGGCCTGGGCTGGGGGATTTCGAGGGAGAGATGTTTTTCTGAGATTCTCGTTCCACCAAGCTGGTAAACAAGGCATCGGAGCAGGTCCAGGCTAAAACAGTCATCATCAGAGCCCCAAGCCAATGAATAAGGGAAAATATATTTCTGTTTAGAGCTCCAGTACTATAAGGAAATAAAATTCACAAAAAAGTAATGCTGGGCACAAACTCTTTAATAGCTAGCTAACTATCTCAAAATAAACAAGCAAAAGACAGACAGGCCAGCACTTTGTGCACCACACTGCTGAGCAGGGCACCCAGGCTCCAGCCACGGTTTGGGCTGCTACGGATACATGCCCACAGCAAATAACAAGGGGGGCACCAGGAGACTTGTGAATCTGCTGCACAGGCTCCAAGCTGAAGAGCAAGGGAAGATTCGACCTTACCTGCTAATTTACCTTCATGGAGTCCCTCCAGTACAGTCCAGTGCAGACAAACAAGTTGTGACAGTCCACCAGCAGCTGGAGACTGATTATGCAAATGTTTAGTGATGTCACCCTCTAAAAGCTGAGGCTTTTCTACCTCGCTTCAGTATATCAATAACAAAGCAACTAACCCCACCTCCCTAGGAGAGGCCAGACTACACAACTACTACAAACGGAAATCAGAGAACTGAATCCTTTGGCATCATGCCTGTAACGGAGATCGCCCCTACGATCTGCTACCACTGACGATCAGCCGATGGAGCTCCTGCTTGCATCAATGTCTTTGTATTCACTCTCCCCCCCTCTGTAATTCTGCGAGGTGTG
The DNA here is from genome assembly GCA_033557465.1 of Ichthyophis bannanicus. Lineage (NCBI taxonomy): Eukaryota > Metazoa > Chordata > Amphibia > Gymnophiona > Ichthyophiidae > Ichthyophis > Ichthyophis bannanicus. The sequence continues at coordinate 93,119,365 of CM066051.1, read as the reverse complement.
GCTAATTCCAAGCCCCGTCAGATGAAGCAGCAAGACTTTCCAATCAAGCAGGCAACCAGTGCTGAACGAGATCCGAAGAACCACTCAACTGACCTTACCCTTGTGGGCTCACAACGCTAAACCGGAAAGACACTCGGGCAGGTTCCGGACTGTACTGGAGAGATGCCAGGAAGGTAAATTGGCAGTTAAGGTCTAATTTTCCCTTCATCCACATCCCTCCAGTCCATTCCAGACAAAAACGGGACGTACTATAGCAGTACCTATAGATGAGAGGGACCCACGAGCCCCTCCCGTAAACACCTGAGCACCAAAACGAGCTTCTTGGCCCACCTGCACATCCAGGCAGTAGTGTCCGGCAAAGGTATGCAAGGACGACCATGTTTCCATGCGATAAATGTCCCCTGGTGGCACCAAACTAAATTCCGCTCAGGACACAGCCTGGGCCCTTGTGGAAGGAGCATGTAAGCCCACTGGAACAGCTCTACGCTTAAGCAGTTAAGTGGCAGAAATGGCGTCCTTTACCCACTGCGACAGATGCCTTTGATGCTACTTCACCTTTCTGCGGTCTTCCAAACAAAATGAACAGCAGCTCCAATTTGCGGAAAGGCTGGGTGCGCTTCAGACAAAAGACTTCACCTAAAGAAGTTGGATGCCTGCAGGGTGCTGATTATTGGAGAGCCTGGCCTCTGCCCTGTAAAACACCAGCAAGGGCACTATCTGGTTAAAATGAAACTGTGAACCATCTTCAGTAAGAAGGATGGGACTGGTCGTAAGACCATCTGTTCTTTGAAGATGATCAGAAATGGGTCCCTACAGGACAACACCTGCAAATTGGAGCTATGCCAAGCTGAGCAGCTGGCCACCAAGAAAGCCACCTTCAGTCAGATCTTTCAGGGAGGCACCCTCCAGCGGCTCGAATGGGGGCACGGTCAAAACCACAAACACCAGGTTAAGGTCCCAGAGCGGCACTACTACCCTCGCCAACGGTCTGACCTGCTTTACGGCTCATAAAAATCGCAAAACATCCAGGTGGCATGCCAATGGTGCCCCTTGCACTTTGCCTGAGTAGCAGACACGCACCATCACTGAACCTTTAAGGACTAGCCCTTTGTCTAGTCCTACCTGCAAGAATGCCAGGACGTCAACCCACTGATGCCCCAAACAGCAGGAGACTGCAGCTCTCGCACCAATCTTCAAAGATGCACCAAATGCAGATATAGGACAAGGATATAGACTTCTTCCGGGCCTTCAAAAGGATAGCCATCACCTGGGGTGCATAACCGCCTGTTCAAGAGCCAGGCCATAAGTGAGAATCGATCCACTTGAGGCATTAGTACTGGCCTCTTGAGATTGCCCTTCTTTGGAAGCCTCCATGGCCAGTTCACCAAAAGCCGGATCAAGTCCGCATACTAGGGCTGTTGAGGCCAATCCAGAACCACTAGGTCCATCCAATCTTCATGCTGCACTATCCTCTGTTGCAGATGCCCAATCAAGGACCACAGAGGGAAGACATACAGGTTGGGCCAAGGCATCCAGTACTTCAGACATCCATTCTCTAATGGCTGAAGAACCGACTGGCCTTGGCAGTGTCCGTAGATGCCATAAGATCCATCACCAGTGGTCCCCAGCAATGCACTATGCTGGCAAATACGGAGTCTTCTAGCAACTATTCTGATGCATCCAGTCAATTTCTGCTTAGGTAATTCGCCTGCATGTTGTCTCTCCCAGCCACGTGAGCTACCTACAGGACAGTTAGATGCTGCTTGCTCCACTGCAGGATTGGCTTGGTTTCAGCCGACAGGGCCAAACTGCCTGTGCTCCTCTGCCTATTTATGTAGGCCACCACCAAGACGTTGTCCGAGAACACTTGAACTGCCTTGTTCACCAGAAGGGACGCAAACTGACAAAGTGCTCACCAAACCATTTTGATCTCCAGCCGACTGATGGACAATAAGCTTTTCTTTTTCAACCACTGTCCCTGCCCCACCTGGGAGCAGAAGTGCACCCTCCATCCAAACTGGGCTTTCCAGCGACACTCCTTTTTCCAAGTTGCTCCTGCTCAGCCACCATTGTAATGCAATCCTAGTGTTCCCTGGACACTGAAGCTGGTAGAACAGAGGCTGTAGCCAAGGTGAGCACTTCGAGAGCAACGCCGTCTGTAGTATTTATTTTATTTATTTATTTAAAAGGATTTATATACCTCTTTATCCTGAAATCAAAGCGGTTTACACATCAAACAAATCAAGTGGCGGGGTGCGTGGTCTCAAGAGCCAGGCCATAGTAGTCTCATATGCGCTCTGGCCCAAGGGACCAGATCGAGTGCCACCGCCATCAGATCCAACATCTGTAGATAATGCCAGGCCGAGGGTCACGACATCCATAAGAACTGATGTAGCATCTTTTGCAGCTTGTCTATTCTCTCCTCTGGCAAGGACACTAAGCCCGTCTCTGTGTTGAACCTCGCTCCCAGGTACACCAACTGCTGCAATGGGTTCAACTTGCTCTTGGCGGAGTTGATCACCGAACTCAGCTCCTTCAGGAAGGAAATCACTTTGAGTCAACTCCCCCCCCCCCCCGACTCTTGGGCTCCAACTTTGCCTTAATGAGCCAATCATCCAGATCGGTATGAATCAGGATGCCCTGCTTCCTGAGTGTGGTACTGCTATGACCATCACCTTGGTGAATGTCCTGGGCAATGTTGCCATGCCAAGGGCATCGCATAAAATGACCGAGTGATGTCGCAAACTATAGGAAATGCTGATGTTCTGGATGTATCATAATGTGTAGGTACACTTTGGAGAGATCCAATGCCATGAGGAATTCTCCCTTCTGTACGGCTACCATGACAAGGTCTCCATGTGGAAGTGTGGGACTCTTAAGGCCTTGCTGATGTGCTCGAGACCGAGGACAAGTCAAAAGGATACTTCCTTCTTGGGCACCACAAAATAAATGGAGTATCGACCAGATCTGCCCTGGCTTGGCAGTACCGGAACCACCATGTCCAAAGCCAGAAGGCATTCCAGAGTCATCGTTACCACCTGGACTTTGCCCAGTGCTTTGCAGGGGAAGACCATAAATGCATCTGCCAGACAGTGCTGGAACTCCAGGGCATAACCATCACAAATGATCTCCAGAACACACTGGTCTGATGTTATTTAGACCCAAAGTGTGGAAACAGTGCTGGAGACGTCCTATGCACTCCTCAAAACCCTGGGCCCCTCCCCCTTGCTTCATTGGGACTTCTTGATGGTGTTGAAGAAGTCAAGTAAAAACAGTGGCCTGTTCCTCTGCCTCTAAAGGACTGCCCTCCGCAAGGAAACCAACCCCTTTGTGGAAAGGCAAAGCAAGCTGCTCAAAAACGACAGAAATCCTGCACTCCCCCCTCCCCTCGAGTCTGCAGGGACTGCCCATTTCCTCCCTATCCTCCAGCAGCCTGCCTCCCTTGGACTCACCAAGGTCCTTAACCAATCACCAAGGTCCTTAACCAATTCCTTGAGGGGCTCACCAAACAGTAGCTTCCCCTTAAAGGGAAGCTTACTTAGCTGGATCTTGGAAGACACATCTGCAGATCAGTTATGCAACCACAGAAACCGCTGAGCCACTACGACCAATGCCATACTCTTGGAAGCATACTAAATCATAACAAATCCAAGAAGTAGGCGAAGGCAGACTCCAGCTTGGACAGCTCCGCCGGTTCTGAGCCCTCAATCCAGTGCATGCAGGCCTTGCCACATATGCCCCACAGATAGAGGCCTTAGAGAAAGTGCATTGACCTCAAAACGCCTGCTTAAAGAGAGACTCTAATCGTTGATACTGCAGGTCCTTGAAGGCCGCACTGCCCTCCACTGTAACCAATGCATCTACTTTGGGGGTCCTGAACAGCTCCTTCTCCGCCGGGGGCAGAGGTGAGCCTTTGACTAACCCCCTCGCAGCCCCGCTTCAGGCACTCCCACTCGGTCTCAATCATTTGCATGATGGCTTGTGCACAGGGAAGGAATTCTGTGTCGTACGCATACCCTGCACAAGCGAATCCTCCAGAGATACCGTCTCCTCAATAGTCTGAAAAGGTATGTTCCAGGGTGTCAGGGTCTGTGAAATGACCGCCAAGAGTTGTTCCTTGTGGAAGACGCAGACTATGTTGGGGTCTTCTCAGGGGGTAGCTCCCCCTCATCCTGACTGAGGACTTCCAGGTCCTCCTCCAAAGTGGGGGGCCCTCACCAGGGTCCTCCAATACCACCGAGGTTTCAAAGTCCAGATCCTCATGGCTCCCCTAGGTGAGTCTCAGGCACTTAAAGAGTGGGTGCGCGACTTCCGGTGACGTCACCCACCTGAATGGCGGCATAGCGCAGGAGCTCCGCCACCAGCAAGTAAAAAAACAATGCTAAACTAGCCCCTACGGGCATTGGACGGGCAGTTTGGAGCGGGGCCGAGCGCCCGGAGAGCAAAACTTACCCCAACGGAGGTTAGAGGGGCGGTGAAGAGGAGAGGCGAGAGCCGTCCTAGTGCGGCAGCCCAGTCAAACGCGGGCTCCGTCGGCAGCGGGAGCGAGCAGGAGCGGAGTCGGCGGGGCTGTAGTCGACCTGGGGAGGCACTGAATGAGCGGACCCATAAGAGGCAGGAACCAGCACAGCCGGCAACAAAACCAGCGTTGTAGCACGGAGAGGCACACTGCCGCATGTTAAGATCCCGCAGTGCTCGTGGAGGGCCTAGCACGTGGCCGGTGCAACACAGCGGCTGGCACACTTGCACTTCACTCCTGCAATAACGAGCAGGTCGTGAGCGAGCCCGCAGCAACGGTGAGTCCCCAAAGCCTCAGCAGCACCAAAAGGGCCGTTGCAGAGGCAGAGTGCATCTGAGTGTGAGGCTTGCTTACAGCAACGGCAGCAGAGAGGAGAGAGGGGGGTGAACCCGAAGTGCAGGCCCTAAAGACAGTAAAGGGAAGGGCGAGCCAATCTGCAATGGAGAAAGTACATAAAAAAGAGAGCATGGTGAAAAAAAAACTGGCGGAATTCCGCTCCCCATATGTTGCCTCCAAAGGCGGGAAGGAGGGGGAGAGAGCAGGAAAACCATCTGCCGAAGCCCCGCAGAGTCCAGGGGGGAGTGATGGTGGAGAGGAGTGCTTGTCTGCCGCGGAGCAGATCAAACAATGGCTCCATGAGCTGAAGGAGGAATTGAAGGTGGAGATGTGTGGGGTGAAGAATGAGATTAAAGAAGTTGTGCAGACCATGCGCCAAGATACTAGAGCTGGGCGAGCGCGTGGAAGAGGTGGAAACCAAGCTCGAGAGGCAAGGGGAGACTATGACGCAGATCCAGAGGAGCTGGGAAGAGCTGCAGATGGCGCAGGAGGTGCTTAAAGCCAAAACTGAAGATCTGGAAGACCGCTCCCGCAGATGCAATCTCCGGGTGAGAGGTGTGCCGGAAGAGCCTAAGTATAAGAACTGTGAGGAGGTGGTCCAGCGGATTTTCAGAGATCTCCTAACGGCAGCTGGACATGAGGTGGCTGAGGAAGATGCTCGCCTGGGAATAGAAAGAGCGCACAGGGGACTGGGGCCCATTCGAGAAAACAGGCCGAGAGACATAGTTGTATGCCTGCGCTCCTTCAAGAGCAAGGAACTCCTTTTGGGAGTTAATCGCAAAATGAAAAGCTTCCATTGGGAGGGTCACAAAGTTGAGCTGTACCAAGACCTGTCCCAAGGTACGCTGCAACGGCGGCGAGAAATCAGAGAAGTTACAGCGTATCTCAGAGGAGCTGACTTGCGATACAAGTGGCTTTTTCCATTTGGACTATTCCTCACGGTGAAAGGGCGATCGAGGACGGTGAGATCCAGCGCAGAGGCTTGGAAGGCTTTGCGAGAGCTGGGAGCGGAGCGCTTACCAGAGACGGCGGATGGTCCATCTACCCTACCGCGAAAAGAAGCCCGGCCCGGAGGCATGGAGAATATGCAATGGCAGAGAGCGAGCGGTCGGAGATTGGCCAGGACGGCCAGGGATAACCACCAAAGCCGGGAGTCCGAGCAAGAGACTGGATGAGCTGTGGCGACCTTTCAAAGGACTGGTATTCTTACATGAGTAAAGTTGGCGGGTGGGAGGGGAGAGCTGGGTTGAGTAGTAGGTTAGGAGGGATGGGTGGACGGGGTCGGGATAGAGCTGAGAGGGAGGGGGTATGATGCAGAGAGGGGTGAGGAGGGGGGGTAAGGGGGGCAAGAGGTGTAGGGGGCAGTGGGGGGACTGGGCTTGGTTGGGGAGAGGAGAGGTTACGGGGCTGCTGGGGTAGGAAAGGTGGGGAGGTGGAGGGGTCACTGAAATGGAAGTGAAATCTCCGCAGAGGAGAGTCATGAGGGGGGGGAGGGGGAGAAGGGGGGAGGGGAGGGGAGGGGAGGGGAGAGAAGGGGGGGAGGGGGGGAGAGGGTAGGGGGTAGGGGGGGTCAGGGAGGGAGGGGGGGGAGGCTGGGGTTAGGGGAGAGAGGAGGGGGTATGGGGGAAGGAGGGATGATGAAAATTCTAACGCTGAATGTTAAAGGATTAAACTCACCAATGAAAAGACAGAAACTGTATAAGGAATTAGCAAGGCACAAAGCGGATATAGTACTGTTGCAGGAGACACACCTACAGAAAAAACATGAGGCATTGGTGCTACCGCCAGGGTATACGCATCAAGTGTTTGCCTCCAATCTCAAAGAGAAAAGAAGGGTGGGGTGGTGGTCTTTATTAGAGGGGATGCCCCAACTGAGATCCAGGTGCTATCCCGGGATAAGGGTGACGATATCTCTTGATGCGGGTGAAGCGAGGGGAGGAGTGGTTTTGTGTGGTGAATGTGTATGCACCGACGGGTACCCAAACTGAGTTCTGGAAGGAACTGGGTGCGCAGGTGGCGGCAATGGGGGATGGGGTCCTGCTTTGTGGAGGGGATTTTAATGTGGCGTGGGAGGTCGGGAGGGACACGACAGGGCAGAGGGTGGGGAGAGGTAAGGATAGGAAATGCTATCAAAGATTTGTGAAGGAGAATGGACTGATTGATGCGTGGCGGATATTACATCCGGGACGGAGGCAATTTTCCTTTTATTCGGCAGCACATGGAACCTACTCCCGTTTAGATGCTATCTGGGTGGGGAAGGAGTTAACAGGGAGGCTTCTGGGGGGCGATATAGAGCCCATCACGTGGTCCGACCATGCCCCGGTGGTGGTGCGAGTGAGTGTGGAACGGGAGGATAAGGGACGACAAGTTTGGAAAACTGAATGAGGGTCTATTGGAGGATGCTCGAGTGGTGAAAGAGATTGAAAGCCTAATACCGGAGTATTTCGAGCAAAATGGGGGCGGGGAGGTAAAGGAAGGGTAGTGTGGGACACCTTCAAGGCTGTCGTGAGGGGGGCTCATCAAGTGGGGCGCGCGTATTAAGCGTGAGCGGGCAGAGAGGGAGGAGCAGTTGCGCAGCCAGCTGCGGGAGATGGAGGAGAGGGATGGACAAGACGGAAGTAGATCATGGCGGGGGGCAGTTTTGGAACTTCGGGCCAAAGTGAACGCGCTAGAGACGGAGAAGATACAGTTCCAATTGCAGCTGGTGAAAGAGGTTCTTTGAAGGGGGGAACAAAGCCGGGAAATTCCTCGCGCGACAGCTGAAGAAGCGAAGGGAGTGGAATAGGATTTCGCAGATCAAGAGTAAGGGGGTGGTGGTGCGGGAGGTCCAGCGAATTAGGGAAGAATTTGTGTCCTTCTATAGTAATTTGTATGCGGTGCGGGAGACGGGATCGGGGGAGGAACTACGGGACTATGTGGAGGGGAGCAAAGCTCCCGGCCTTGACGGGGGACGAACAGGAAGGGCTAGATAGGGAAATCCAAACTGAAGAGGTCCTACAGGCCATTAAGGCTTTAAAGACTGGCAAAGCACCAGGGCTTGATGGCCTGACGGCAAGGTTTTACAAACAATTTGGGAGTCTTTTATTGAACCCGCTGACCAGGGTATTCAACGGGCCGAGACAGGGGGAGACCTTGCCAGATACAATGGGCTGGGCAGGCATTACTCTTATTCACAAGGACGGGAAGGACCCCCAAGATTGTGCGTCCTATCGCCCAATCTCGTTGTTGAATGTCGATGCGAAATTACTGGCGAAAGTGCTAGCGACGAGACTTAACCGAGTGCTAGGGAAATTGGTACATGAAGATCAAGCGGGGTTCGTGCCGGGCCGGCAAGTGGCCGACCACATCAGGAAAGTGTTAAATGTGATATGGTCTGCACGAAAGCAGGGGACGGAGGCTTTACTAGTATCACTGGATGCAGAGAAAGCCTTTGATCAAGTGTCCTGGAAATTCCTATATTCGACACTGGAACTCCAAGGGTTCGGGCCTGGGTTCGTGCAGTGGATAAGGGCTCTCTATGCTAGACCGATAGCGTGTGTCCGAGTGAATGGGGGATACTCGGAGTTTTTTCCGCTCGAACGGGGGACTAGGCAGGGATGTCCCCTGTCCCCATTACTGTTCACGCTCTCCCTCGAGCCCTTGGCGGCACGATTGAGGAGCAGTTTAGACATCGCGGGGGTCAAGGTGGGACACTAGGAATGTAAAGCATCCCTCTTCGCGGATGACATCTTGCTGACCATCACGAACCCGAGAGAATCATTGATGGCAGTGATGCGGGAGATTCAAGAATATGGAGAGAAGGCGGGCTTTCGGATCAACTGGGGGAAATCATAGATCCTGAGTATAGGGGGGGAGGAGACGGAGCAACGGGACTGGCAGCAGAGTTTTCCCTTTAAATGGGCAAAGAAATCGATTCGCTATCTGGGGGTACAGTTGGGGAGAACATTGGAAGACTTGTACGCTTTAAATTATAAGACCATTGGTGGGGCAGGTAGAGGGACGCCTACAGGGCTGGAGCAGGGGATACTACTCGTGGTTTGGGCGCATGGCGACGGTGAAAATGATGCTTCTTCCCCGGTTCCTGTTCCTTTTTCAAGCTTTGCCTGTTCCGCTGCCCCGGAGAGTGCTGAGGAGGATACAGCAGCAGGTGGAGCGCTTTATCTGGGGGGGGGGAAGCGGCCACGGGTTGCGGCAAGAACGATGCAAGTGTCGGTAGGGGAGGGGGGGATGGGGGTACCAAACTTTAGTCTATATTATGCGGCAGCGCAGTTGCGGGCGGTCTACTCGTGGCTGCGGGAGCCGCATAAGCAGTGGGTGCAGATGGAAATGGATGAATCTGGCCCGGGAGAACTCGACCGGATCGTTTGGGCGGGGCGGGGGGAGACGGGGAGGAATCCCATTGTGGGGCACACATTGCAAGTATGGCAGCAATACAGAAAGCGGTTGGTGGGAGATAAAAGGTGGTCGACTACCATGTCCCTACAGGCTTGTTGTGCGGAGAGTACGGGGCCTAGTGTCGCCGTGCTCCGTAGGTGGGCGGAGCTAGGTCTGAACCAGGTGGCCCAGATAGTGGTAGGGACGCAGTGTAGAGGATTTGAAGGGATGCGAGACCTCTATCGACTGGGGGAGGCGGATAGGTTTGCGTATATGCAGATCTGCTCGGTAGTGCGCCAAAAGGGGAAGGAGCAGGGGAACAGGGGGGGAGGCGAGTGGTTTGAAGGCGCATGTCTAGGTTCTATGGGTCGACAGGGGATGCTCTCTAGGATCTATAGAGGTCTCACAGCAAGAGGGGAAGGTAAGTTGAAGTATATGGACGCGTGGGAAAAGGATCTAGGGGTGAAGTGGGGGGTGGACGAGTGGGAGGCCGTTGCAGTGGGTATGGCCAGATTCTCCATTGCAACGTCATTGAGAGAGAATGGCTTTAAGGTACTGAGTCGATGGTACCTCACCCCAGAGAGATTGTGGAAGGCGGGGGTGTTGCAAACGGATGAATGTTGGCGAAAGTGTGGGGGACGGGGTTCCTGGATGCACATGTGGTGGACGTGTCCAGTGGTTGGAGCATATTGGAGCAAAATAGGGGAGAACATAAACAAAATGGTGGGAGCAGATATTCTGCTGGGGCCTGAGATGTGTCTCCTGCACAGACCAGATGGGAGGGGGATTGGAGGATCATTTGGTACTGTGTAACCGCGGCACGGTGTGAAATCGCATGGTATTGGAATAGACCGATTCTACCCTCCATAGCGAGTTTTGCAAGTAGGGTGTCGCATCTATATGCCATGTATAAACTGACGGGGGAGAAGGTGGGAAGAGGGGAGCGCATGGGGAAGCGGTGGGCAGGAGTGTGGAAGTGGTTGCGTGAAGAGGGGTGGAAGTAAGGGGGAGGTGGAGGGGTAGAAGTAGGGGGGGGGAGGGGGGATTAATTAATTGGGGGGGAGTTAAATTTGGGGGAGAATGTTATGTTCATGTTAAGTATTGCTAACATTTTGTTGATTATTGGGGGATTGATGTTTGGCATTTCCATCTGTATGTTATTTTCTACTGCTTGAACATAAGGGCAGGGGAGGGGAGGATGGGTGGAGGGGATACTTTATGTGGGTTTATATAACTGCTCCTGGGTACAAGCTGTACGTTCTTATTTGGGTGGCCTGCGTTAAGCTTGGTGTACTGCAGTTATTGAGTGGATGGAAATGTAAAAGTTATAAATGCTAATAAAAATTCAAAAAAAAAAAAAAAAAAAAAGAGTGGGTGCGCTCCCCCACAGAAAGCACGGCCGCTTGGCCCCTGCTGCCTTTGCGGATACCAATCTTCTCCAGGCCTTGCTCCCTTTTCAGCTTATAAGCCCTGTTCAACAATAGGATAAACTCAGGGAAGAACAAGGAACTCTCTGCTAAGGTTTCCCCAGAGTCCTGAGAAGCCCTAGTCTCTCCCCTTACTGCTAACACCGCCTGCCTCCCTGCCCAAAATGGCCACAGGTGAGCAGGAGCTGTCCGACAAGATGGCTGTGCTGAAGAAGACACGAGGGAAAATTCCTGTCTTTGTGGTGAAGGCCCGGTGACCCATTCCTGACTGCTCCGGAGTCACGCAACTCTCCAGGCTGCAGGCTAGGCCCCCCTCGGCGTTCCTCAATCTCCCAGCTCTCTCACACACACCTTACAGCACTCAATCTGAGAGAGAGAGCTGCGGCACGCGCCACATGCAGCACAAGTTAATTTAGCACCCAGCATCCTCCGCACTGGCAGGCCTAGAAGCAAAGGAGAAATCGCTAACCTTTCTGCTCCAGCGAAGCCAACCGAGAAAAAATTGAAAAAGACCAGAAAATGTCGCAGATTTACTGCAGAGGTAAGAGGCAGACGGTGGCCAGGCTCCTCGGTTCCCCTCACGACTGCTGCTGCCATCGGGGAAACACCAATGCCAACTGAACACCACAATTAGTCAGATACCTTTTAAGTTTGTTTTTTGGGGTTTTTTTTCCTCTGCCAAGAACAGTTCTGCTCTTCCAGACCCACTAAGCCCAGACAAGGAACCTTACGGATGTGCACCAGCTGCCGGAGACTGAAAATACTGAAGGGAGGTGAAGAGCCTCAGCTATTAGAGGGTGTCATTACTACAGATCTGCATAATCAGTCTCCAGCTGCTGGTGACAGTCACATCCCATTTATCTAGGCTGGACTAGAGGGACGTGGATGAAGACTCTGCTCTACTGCTACTGCTGGTGACTGATGCAAGATGGTGAGGGCTAGGAATGGGACGAGAGAGAGCACAAGTTCCCTTCCTAATCTTCTCTCAGACAACGCATGCATGGGCACTGTACAAGTTCTAACCTCTGGACAGGTGGTGTAGCAGGAGACCCTGGCCCAGCAACATCTGGCCACTGCGCAGCATGCAGCCCCAGCCGCAGTCCGTTGTCCACAATGTGCCCTCCAGTGGCTGGAACTCCCGCCGATATGTGAACCAGAGCCGGGATACAAAGTCCTTCTGGAACCTGTCATTGTCCTCTGGGCCACAAAAGAGACAGAAGCAAGGATTAGCCTGCTGTACACAACAACCTTACAAGGTCACAGCAGTGCCAAAAGCTAAGATCAACAGGGGGAAGGTGCCAGCGTACAGAGGCTGAACACCACTAGCACCCTGAGCCAGAGAGCTGCCTTATTCAGGAAAAGAACACACACAGCAGACTAATACTAGCATCATTGTGCAAGGGAAAGCCAGAATCCCTTCCGTATAATCCTATCTTCTCGGCAGCACTCACAAGTCCCTGCCCAAAGAACTGCAAGGCCCACAATACCTTGTGCATCATGTTTTCCGGCAAGGAGTGAGGATGGTGTTGGGACCAGTGCTTGGCACTCACCTTTGATGTCTAGAAGGTATCGATGCCCCAGCAGGTAGAGAGGTGAGGTTTTGCTGAAATTGGGTTTGGTTTTCACCGTCCAGCCTTGCAGGGAAAGAAAGATTTGCCAGGATGAGAACATAAAAAGGATGAATTGGACTTCTGCAGTTCACCGTCACTTTTCAGATTCAGTAGCTGAATCCCAAAGCTCTTTATATGCAGGACAGGGGCGTAATGAGGATGCACGGGGAGCTGCTGGCAGTGGGGAGATTAGAACCTATCAACTCCCACCCAGTTAAGACAGGTGGTATTGTTAAAAAGGGAAGCTGGGTTCATGCAGAGTTCTGCTCTTTAAAAGGTGTCTCTGTTGTGTTGCTACACCCCACACCATATTTGAAACAATGAAATGCAGAAATATCCTGCCTTCCCTTGCCCTCCCCTAGCTGGCAGACCCAAGCGTTATTTTTAAATCTGAAACACATGGTTAGATCAAAGCAGCACTACCACAGTATATTCAGATTTCTCAACACTCACAACCCCCCCCCCCATCCCATTATAGCTAGGTCTATTTGCATACAATTAAAAAAAACAGTCACCGTCCAAAGCCGCTAGGCAAGACTGGCATGCGCAGGATTAAAGCCACCTGCTCAGCGACTTTACAAACTACAAACGCCAATGCAAATCATTTCGATAATGGATGGATGGTGCCTTTGGCAGAGCCAGATCTTTGCAGGGTGGGACTCCCTCCCCCAAAACAATTTCCCCTTTGTTGCACCAACCATTCTTTCCCAGTTAACTTCTGATAGAGTGAATGGTGCCCCCTACCCATCTATAGAAGCTTGAGGACGGAAAGAGTGGTATAAATGTCAGCTCTACTATGACACCAGCCTCCACCATCGCAATTCTCCTATACGACGCGACTCTTACTGTATTTCATGTTGTTCCATGCTGACATGAATTTGCTCTTCAACTTGTCCACCTCATCTAGGTCGTTCTGCGGGCTGCTCCCCTCCCCAACAAAGGCCTTAGCATGGTCCTTCTTGGGACTGGCAGGCTGCGACGTATGCAGTCCCCGTTCCCGGGGCTGATGCGATTCTCCTTGGCTTGTGCTTGCCAGATGGGCTGGGCCGGGCAAGACAGAATTCATTTAGCCTCTGGTGGCACAGGGAAAGGGAGAACTTCCAGAGCCGCCACCGCTGTCCCAGAGTTAAGTTCATCGCCGGGAAGCACTGGGTAGAGCAGAATCAAGAAAAGAAGAATTTAAGGCAGTCGCCAACGGATAAAAGAAAAATGCAACACATTCGATATAGCTCCATGGGATTAGTGGGGGATCTCAAGAACTGCCTAATTAGCGGAGTTACTTACCTGTAACAGGGGTTCTCCGTGGACAGCAGGATAAGTCAGCCACACCTGGTGACGTCCTTCGGGAGGCGCCATGCGGAAGTGCTCTCTAGATAGAAATCTGACCTGCTCAGGTAGCCCACCTCTACGCCCCGCCCCTAGCTGGGCCAGTGTGTTCCTAGTGGTGCCTTCCCGGCTAGGGGCGAGACTAAGCAGCGGACCTCCTCCAGGGAGGTGGGCGGGATTGTGTGGCTGACTTATCCTGCTGTCCACGGAGAACCCCTGTTACAGGTAAGTAACTCCGCTTTCTCCATGGACTAGCAGGATTGCGTCAGCCACACCTGGTGTCCCCCTAGCAGGGCGGAGCGCCAGGTGGAGGAGGGAGCATATAAGACGACAAACATATGTCAGGCAACGTTTAATGGAGCCAAGGGTACAAGAACATGTAGAACAGGCAACATTGTATAAGGTGCATTAACAAGGTGCAGTAGTGCGGTGTAGTGCAGGTGCAGTAACACACAGCAACAATAGTGCAAAACAGTGCAGTATGTGCAATTTATGTGGATAGTCCAGAAGCAAGAGGAAGTCCAAGCCATTGGCTGCGGAGAGCCTTATCCGTTATTCCCTGGGGATGGCAGCTTGTCTCTGACAGCAGAGGCTAGGACCGCCGTTCCCAACGCGCAGTCCTCCATTGACCGCAGATCCAGACAGTAGTGACGCTGGAAGGTTTGCGGAGTAGACCACATTGCAGCTTTACAGATGTCTGAGATAGGAACGGAGCGCAGGTTTGCAAGAGAGGTAGCCAACGCTCTGAGTCGGTGAGGGCCAACTCTCGGTGGGCGCAGATTGTCCTGTGAAGATAGGCAGAAGGAGATGCAGGAGGCCACCCAATTGGAAAGTGTCCTTTTGGAGACGGGTTGGCCGGGCCTATTCGGGTCGAAAGACACAAACAGTTGGTCACACTTCCTGACAGTGCTTGTTCGCTGGAGGTAGATTTTGAGAGCCCGGAGGCAGTCCAAGGTATGAAGACGTTGTTCATCGATGGATGAGTGAGGCTCCGGGAAGAAGCAGGGAAGTTCAATGGACTGATTGATGTGGAAGGGCGATGCGACCTTAGGAACAAATTTTGGGTTGGTCCGTAGGGATGCCCGGTCTGGGAGTAAGCGAGTGTATGGGGGGTGTGCCACCAAAGCCTGCAGCTCGCTGATTCTTCGAGCAGAAGTGATGGCCACCAGAAATAGTGTTTTCCATGCAGCGAACTTCATCTCTGTAGAATGAAGTGGTTCGAAGGGTTCCTGCATTAGGCGATGAAGCACCAAATTAAGATCCCAGGAAGGTGGCGGTGTTCTGATCGGGGGATTTAAGTTCGCTAGTCCCTTCATGAAGCGTCTGGTTATGGGCAGCGTCGAAATGGAGTCGGCCCCTTCAACAGGATCATGGAGGGCCGATATAGCAGAGAGGTGCACTCGGATGGATTGTGTCTTGAGGCCGCTTGTAGACAACAGGCTGAGATATTGAAGAACCTGCGCAATAGGGCAAGAGGTGGGATTGAGGCCCTGTTGTGCACACCAGGTGGAAAATCTCTTCCACTTCAGCCCATAGGATTTTCTGGTGGACGGCCTTCGGGCCGCCAGGACGACGTCTTGAACTTCCGAGGGCAAGCGTAGAGCTGAGAGACTCAACCTTTCAACCTCCAGGCAGTGAGCACGAGGGCTCTGAGGTTGGGGTGTCTCGTGCTGCCCCCGTTCTGCGTCAGCAGGTCCTCCCTGGGGGGAAGACGCACGGGTTCCCCGTGGGTCAACCGTAGCAGTAGCGAAAACCACATCTGTCGTGGCCAGTAGGGCGCGATGAGGATGACGTGCGCTTTGTCCTGGATGATGCGCTGTAGGGTTGCTGGGATGAGGGGTGTCGGTGGGAAAGCATACAGTAAAGACCATTCCCCCAGGATACGTCGAATACATCCGCTGCCAGCCTCTTGGGCGATGGGTGCCTGGAGCAGAACAAGGGGCATTTCACATTCATTTCCGTGGCAAAGAGGTCTACCGATGGTTTCCCCCACTGCTGGAAGAGAACGGTTGTCACCTCCTGCGAGAGTGACCATTCGTGAGGTTGCAGCTGCCGACTGAGTTTGTCTGCAAGGGTGTTCATGTCCCCCGGCAGGTAGGAGGCACGGAGCTTGCAACCGTTTGCTTCTGCCAAAAAACATATTGCAGTCGCTTCCTTGCAAAGGGGGCGCGAGCCGGTTCCACCTTGCTTGTTCACATAGAACATGGCTACTTGGTTGTCCGTTTGTATGAGAATGGCTTTGTCCCGTATGTGTGGAAGGAATGCTAGGAGGGCGTATTTGATGGCTCTGAGCTCGAGAAGGTTGATATGAAGGCTCCTCTCCTTCTTGGACCATGCGCCCTGGGTACTGAGGTGTTGGAGGTGCGCACCCCAACCGGTGTTGGATGCGTCCGTGGTGAGCAGCACCTGATGTGCCTGTTGATGCATGTCCTTGCCCCCAGACAGGTTTGAAGGGGTAGTCCACCAGCACAGATGATTTATGATGCTGGGTGGGATCGCCACCCGGGCAGATAGTGGCTGGGAATGTTGATTCCAGCGTGATCGCAGGTGCCACTGCAGTGGTCGCATTCTCAACCTCGCCATGGGCAGCACCGAGGTAGTTGCTGCCATATGCCCTAGAAGGCGAAGGATCTCTCGAGCCGAGGAGAACTGTGCTTTGGCCGTCTTGTTTGCTAGCAACATAATGTTGGTCATGCGGCGCTCCGGGAGGTAAGCTCGGGCAGTCAGAGTATCTATTACTGCCCCAATGAATTTGAGCTGTTGTGACGACTGTAGATGTGATTTGCTGTAATTGATGACAAATGCTAGAGAAGTAATGATTTTCGTTGCTTTCTGCAGGGACTCCCGTAAGTCCGTGGCTGAGTGCGCCGTGAAGAGCCAGTCGTCCAGGTAGGGAAAGACGGCCATCCCAAGCTTGCGGAGGTGTGCCGCGCCCACGGCTACGCATTTCGTGAAGACTCGAGGAGCAGGGGAGAGGCCGAATGGAAGAACTCTGTACTGGTAGTGGTGTCCCAGTACCTGAAAATGAAGGAATCTCCTGTGAGATTTGTGGATGAGGATATGGGTGTAGGCTTCTTGTAGGTCCAGGGACGCCAAGAACTCGCCTTGTTGTATCAGGGGAAGGATGGCGTTGAGAGAGTACATCCTGAACTTCTCCTTGATGACGAACTTGTTCAGTTTGCGTAGGTCGAGGATAGATCGCCATCCGCCTGTCCTCTTTGGAATGAGAAAGTATCTTGAGTAGAAACCTGAGATGATTTTGGAAGGAGGCACTTTCTCTATGGCGTGAGACTCGAGGAGGTGTATAAGTTCTGTTGTCATGGGATGTTGGAGGTGCGGAGGAAGAGGACTGGCTGGTTTGCTTCTTTGGTAAGGAGGAGTGCAAAATCGCAGACGGAAACCTTCCTGGATGACTCTCAGGACCCAGGAATCGGTGGATATTTTCTCCCACTCCTGTAGGAAGTGGGATAGGCGACCCCCTATGCGGGTGGGCGCCTGTGTCGACATGTCAAAAGGAGGAGCCTCCCTTGGTGGCTGGAGGGTTGGTGCCTTTCTTTTGTCTGCAGTCCCTCTGTGTCTGGCGATGGGTAGAGGCCCCAGGGTAAGCGTTAGATGTGTACTTTGGAGCTTGCCACTTCCGATTAGGGGGGTATCTCTTGCTAGAGCTGTAGGAATTGCTATTATAGTAGGTTTTTCGCTGGTAGCTGCCCTTCAGAGGTGCGCTGCGTCGTTCAAATCCTTCCTCTGCCAAGGTTTCGAGGGTAGTGCAATGTTCTTTCATGACGTTGACTGCGTCTACCACCTTTTCTCCAAATAGCGAGTCACCCGAGCAGGGTGCGTCCGCGATCTTGTCATGTGTGTCTTCACTGAGGCCGGAGGCTCTAAGCCATGCCCAACGTCTGGCAGATATCGCAGTGCCTGCGGTCCGGACAGAGGTGTCGAAAGCATCAAAGGCTGTACTGGCCAGATGTTTGCTACACTCAGATAAGTCCGCGAGCGAGCTGTTGATCAGTGATTGAGTATCCTTAGGAAGGAAGGAGATGGCCTTCTTTATGTTCGCCACGCAGGTGTCCTGGAACAGAATGTGTTGAAATTGGTGAGAGGCGATTCTGGCGTTAAGCATTGCTCCCTGGAAGGCCTTCCTGCCTATTTCGTTGAGAAGTTTATGATCTCTCCCAGGCGGGTAGTTAGCATGCGTTCGAGAGGATCTAGTCCTTTTCAGAGCAGATGAGACAACGATGGATTGATGTGGCAGCTGTGCCAATGTGAATCCCGGTGCGGGTTGGATTTGGTATTTAGAGTCCAGCCGCTTGGAGAACGGGCGTCCGGAAGCGGGAGTCTGCCACACCTTAAGGTAGTCATCCCGCAGCTTGCGATGCATAGGTAGAGAGAAGGAAGGCTTGGGTGGAGCAAGATACCTGAGCACCTCCGGGTCAGGCTCTTCAGTCAGGTCGGGAGCAGTTAGAGCCAGAGCCGATGCCACCTTTATCAGGAACTTGGGATAGGACCTGTCCTCTGGTGGCGGGGGAGGTTCTTCCCACTCTGGTGATTGTCCGCCCTCTGGCGCATTTCCATCGTTAGAGACGGAGCCCACGACGGCCTCTATATCGCGCTCCTCCGCGGTGCTGTCCGGGGAAGGGTGCAAGGGCGAAGGAGGCTGCACCTCTGACGATTCAGTGGGAGGAACGTATGCAGTGGGGCCCACAGCGGGTTTAGGAACGGAAGCCGCAGGTGGGGGTGCGGTCTGCTGGACTAGTTGCGCTAGGAGCTTCAAAATAGCAGAGTTGTTAGCCGTGTCGGTGGAGTGGCTGCAAGATCTCACTTGGCGTCTTCTGCTGGAAGAAGAGTGGTCTTTGCTGGTCCGGTGATGTCCATGTCTACGACTTCTCTTATGTGCCGGCTCTAGGCTGCCCAGAGAGGAGTCTGAAGAACTGGACGTGCTCCTGCGGTGTTTTCCTCCTTTATGGCTCCGGTGGTGTTTGTGAAGCCTTGTATGGCGTTGCCCGCGGTGGCGGGAGGAGGAACGGCTGTCCGTGATCTCAGCGGCACCGGGAGGAAAGGCCGTGTCCGTGGGAGCAAGCCCCGCATTGAAGGGGAAGCCCGCGGCGTTGTAGGCAGCGGCACCGGGAGGAAAGGCAGAGTCCGTAGGAGCAAGCCCCGCATTGAAGGGGAAGCCCGCGGCATTATAAAGGTGGGAGGAGCAAGAAGCAGCGTCGGCCGCGCTGACGTCATGCCGGAGGTGGGCGGAGCTGGAGGACTGATCGGCGCTCCTGGAGGACCTCTCCCGGGTGCCATTGCCCGGCTCCACATGGCCCCAAGAGGGGGAATTAGACAGGCCAAAACCTCCTGGGTCTCCCGTGGAGCGGATGATAGACCTCGAGGGAGTGGGAGCAGGCCTTACCTCAGCGTGGCTTTGGGGAGCAGCCGCGAGGAGCGTCATTGGTGAGGTCCGGCAGGGGAAGGAGGCCTTATCGGGCACTTCCCGGGCAGTGGTCTCAGATGAAGCAGGAAGGCTCTGAACAAGAAGGCATGAGTCGGTGGCACGGCTGGGGATGGAGGCCCTGTCGGGCACATCCTGAGCCAGCGGTGGGCAGCCAGTGCCTCGGGATCCATTCTCTGACGCCGGATGCCATCTAAGGATTTTACCCGCACCAGAAGTACCCCCACATCGGGTGCAGCCATGGGATTCTGTGTAAGTCCTGTGCCCGCAGCGCGGGCATTTCTTGAATACCGATTTAGGCATACTCCGATAAAAAAAACAGAAAACAAAGAAATTAAAGGAAGTAGGTAGTAGGAGAGCAGGATCCGTCTTGCTGGCAAGGCGGAAGGAAGAAGACTGGCCCAGCTAGGGGCGGGGCATGGAGGTGGGCTACCTGAGCAGGTCAGATTTCTATCTAGAGAGCATTTCCGCATGGCGCCGCCCGAAGGACGTCACCAGGTGTGGCTGACGCAATCCTGCTAGTCCATGGAGAACACTGTCTTACCCATGTGCTGTGGCTCTCTCAAAAGAACACATACTTCCCACACCACTATCTCTCCATAAATGTCTGGCATCAGCTTGGAGTCACATCCTCCAAAAAAAGTCTCTTCACCTGCAGCTGTTACTGTCACCACCCAGCCTAAATCTAGCACACCTGTAAAGTGCCCTCCAATCAGAACCATAGCCTGTTATACATCGGCCAATCAGCGGGCAGCACAAGTAGGACATCCTCCAGACACTGTCAAACAGGTTGTCCCAGGTACAATGACCTGCATGGAGCTGCTACACAAGTCATTTCTCAACACTATGACAAAGGTTTAGCCTGAAGCTTACAGGGCAGGAGGCTAAATACAGAGGTGCAGGATTTAAAGGTAATTAATGACGATCCCTGCAGCAGACTTTTAAGCAGTGTGCACCATCTCCAGAAAGAGGAGGGATGTAAATTGGATCTCTTTACACAAAAGCGGAAGTAAGAATGAGGTTAAGAAATACAGGCTTGTTAGTCTAACCTCTGTGGTGAGTAAGTTATTGGAAACACTGCTAAAAGAGAAAAGTGAGGTTTCTGGAGTCCAGCGGATTGCAGGATCTGAGGCAGCATGGATTCACCAGAGGCAGGTCTCATCAGACAAAACTGATTGATTTCTTTGACTGGGTGAGCAGGCAGTTGGACCGAGGGAGATGTGGTGCATTTAGATTTTAGTAAAGCCTTTGAGAATGTTCCATATAGGTGACTTTTATAAATAAATTGAGCACCCTAGGGATGGACACTAAAGTGTCTGACTGGGTTAGAAATTATCATCTCCCACTCAACCAAACAGGTGCAAGTAAATGGAGCTCACTCTGAGGAGGAGGATGTTACCAGTGGTGTGCCGCAGGAATCTGTCCTTGGTCTGATTCTTTTTAACATCTTTGTTAGTGATATTGCGGAAGGGCTGTCAGGCAAGGTTTGCCTCTTTGTGGACGATACCAAAATCTACAATAGACACTCAGGAAGGAGTAGATAACAAGGAGGGATCTGGCTAAGCTTAAAGAATGGTTGAAAATTTGGCAGCTGAGATTTAATGCTAAAAAAATGCAGGGTCATGCATTTGGGCTGCAAAAATCCAAGGGAGCGGTACAGTGTAGGGGGCAAAGTACTTCTGCCCACAAAAGAAGAGTGGGACCTGGGTGTGAATGTTTTGGATTATCTTAAAGTGGCTAAACAGGTAAAAAAAGGTGAGGGTGAAAGCCAGAAGGATGCTTGGGTGCATAGGGAGAGGAATGGCCAGCAGAAAAACGGAGGAGACAGTGCCTCTGTATAAGTTTCTGGTGCAACCTTACTTGGAGTATTGTGTGCAATTCTGGAGACCACACTTTCAAAAGGATATAAACAGGATGGAGTCCTGCAGAGGGCGACTACTAAAATGGTTAGCAGTCTTCATTATAAACCATATGAGGACAGACTTAAAGATCTTAATACGCATACATTAGAGGAAAGGCGAGATAGAGGAGATATGATAGAGACGTTTAAATACCTCCATGGCATAAACGCACAGGGGGAGAGCCTCTTCCAACTGAAAGCAAGCTCTGCTACGAGGGGACATAGGATGAATGTGAAAGGGGATAGACTCAGGAGTAATGTGTGGAAATATTTCTTTATGGAAAGTTGTAGATGCATGGAATAGTCTCTCAGAGGAGGTAGTAGTGAAGAGGAGAGTATCTGAATTCAAGAAAGTTTGGGTTATACATAGTAACATATAACAACATAGTATATGACAGCAGATAAAGACCAGTATGGTCCATCCACTCCATGCAGGTCACCCCTCCCCATGCCTTTGTTGAGGGGTGTACCCACCGCTCCGTATGGGTCACCCCTATTTGCTGAGATATAAGAGAGAGTTATGTTTATTTTGATTTTATCCTGTTGCTATATAGGGATCCACTATGTCTGTCCCATGCCATTTTGAATTCCGTCACTGTATTTGCCCCCACCACTTCCATTGGGAGGGCATTCCAAGCACCCATCATCCTTTCAGTGAAAAAAGTATTTCCTGACATTGCCTTGCAGTTACCCCATTGCAGCTTCATGTTATGCCCTCTAGTTTTACAGCTTCCCCCGTCTTTGGAAGAAGTCTGTCTGATTATTAATACACTTTACGTAATTAAAAGTCTGAATCATATCTCCCCTGTTCCTCCTCTCCTCCAGAATGTACACCTTTAGGTCTTCAAGTCTCTTCTCATAAGTCTTCTGATGCAGGCTCCAAATCATTTTGGTTGCCTTTCTCCGAACTGTTTCCAATCTTTTTATGTCTCCAAAACTGAACACAATATTCCAAGTGAGGCCTCAGCACTGACTTGTACAGTGGCATTAGTACCTCTTGCTTTCTGCTGGTAATTCCTCTCTGTATGCAACCCAGCATCCTTCTGGCTTTTGCCACAACCTTATCACACTGTTTCACCACCTTGAGACCCTTAGAAACAATCACTCAGAGGTCCTGCTCCTGTTCCATGCACACCAAACTCTCGCTACCTATCGCATACAATTCCGTTGGATTTCTGCTTCCCAAGTGCATGACACTGTACTTCTTCACATTAAATCTTAACTGCCAAGCATTAGATCATTCTTCCAGCTTTTGTAGATCTTTCCTTATGTTATCCACTCCCTCAGGGGAGTCCACTCTGTTGCAAATGTTCATGTCCTCTGCAAAAAGACAGACTTTTCCATTCAGTCCTTCAGCAATATCACTCACAAATACATTGAACAGTACCGGTCCCAAGACCGAACCCTGGGGCACACCGCTAATCACCTTCCTTTCATCCGAGTGAGTTCCATTTACCTTCATCTTCTGTCGTCTGTCAGTCAACCAATTTCTGATCCAGTTCACCACCTTGGGACACATCACCAAGCTGTTGAGTTTACTGATAAGCCTCGTATGAGGAACAGTATTAAAGGCTTTGCTGAAATCCAGGTAGATCACATCCATCGCATGCCCTCAATCTAGTTCTGTAGTCACCCAGTCAAACAACTCAATCAAATTTGTTTTTGTCAAGACTGTCCTTTGGTAAAACCATGTTGCGTCGGATCATGCAACCTGTTGGTTTCAAGGAAGTCCACTATTCACTCTTTCAGGAGCGCATCCACTACTTTTCCTCCACCGAGGTAAAGCTTACTGGCCCATAGTTTGTCACTTCTTCCCTCCGGCCACTTTTGTGAAGAGGTACCACATCAGCCCTTCTCCAGTCCTGTGGAACTTCTCCTGTCTCCAAGGATCTGTTAAAAATATCCTTTAACGGCCCTTCCAGAACCTCTCTGAGCTCTTTCAGTATAAATGATTAATGTGTGAAGTTTTAGTGTAATCCGCTACTGATCGCTGGAAGAAGCAGTATATAAATGTAACCAAATAAATAAATAAATAAAATAAAATGAATAAATACCATCTGGTCCCATGGCCTTGGCACTTTCAGAAGATCTCTAAAGGAAAGGGGGCTATTGTAATTGATATAGAAGGGCAGACTAGATAAGCCATGTGGTCTTTTTCTATGTGTATTGAAGGAGAGTAATAGATATCTGTAGGGATGAGTGATAGGTGTTGCATAGGAAGGCAAAGCATTATTATTATTATTATTTTTTGTGCCATCAAGTCAGTGCTGACTCCTGGCGACCCAGCTGCCTCTGGGTTTTCCTGGCAACGTATCACTGGAAGTAGACTACTAGGCTTTTTCTTCCGAGGCAATGGAGGATAAAGTGACTCTTGCCCAAGGTCACAAGGAGTGCCAGTTAGAATCAAACCCTCGATCTTCTGGGTACTAGACAGTTGTTCTAACCACTAGGCTACTCCTCCACAAAGCATTAATAAGGCAGGCAAAAAGAATTTGAAATGAATTCTGCAGTGGAAGCAAAAAATCATTCAAAAAACATTTTCAAGTACATCCGTAGCAAAAAACCTGTGAGATAGTCAGTTGTACCATTAAATGATAAGAGGGGTAAAAGAGGCATTAAGGGAGGACAAAGCCATAGCAGAGACACTGAATGAATTCTTTGCTGCAGCCTTTACTGAATAAGACAGAAGTTACCCATGCCTGAAATGGTATTTAAAGGTGATGTCTCTAAGGAAATGAAACATCTTGATAAACCTGGAAGATGTGGTACAGCAATTTGATAAATTAAATAGTAATACGTCACCAGGATCGGATGGTATATATCCCAGGGTGCTTAAAGAATTAAAAAATGAGAATGAAGACCTAATATGAGTAATCCATAAACTATCTGTAGTACCTGAAGATTGGAGAGTGGCCAACATAATGTCAATTTTTAAAAGGATTCCAGGGGAAATCCCGGAAACTAAAGACCAGCAAGTCCGATGTCAATACCGGGCAAAATAGTAGAAAACATTGTAAAGAACAAAATTACTGAAAATACAGGTACCCATGGGTCAATGGGACAAAGCCAACATGGATTTAGTCAAGTAAAAAAGTCTTGGTCTTATTAATCTGCTATATTTTTTTGAAGGTGTGAAATTATGCCTTACCTGCTAATTTTCTTTCCTTTAGTCCCTTCAGTCCAGTCCAGACTCCTGGGTTCTGTCCCCCTTTCAGCAGATTTAGACTGAGCACGCTAGCTTTTGGTGATGTCACAGTAAAAGGAATCAGCGCTCCTCCCACCAAGACAGTATTCCCCTGTCAAAGTAGTCCGGGAAAGCACACCTCCCGAATGAAGAAGAAAAAAAAAAAAAAATTTGTCCCTCAACACCCACCACACCAAGAGAAATGTGGTGAAAGAATAAAGCCCACAAGGGTCAAGGTCGTAGCCAGTCTCAGGACTCCCCAGAACTAAATCCTTAGGTCCCAGACCGACTATTGTGGAGGAACCAGCCAAACCATTGCACCAGTGTTAACCTCCTAAATCGGGCTTACAGCATCTGCCATGGGGGCTATCAGTTCTCCCACACACCTCGTCCCACTGGCCATGGTGGTGGGCTTCTACTTTCTCCCTCCTGCCAATTCCAACCCCTCCTGCTGCCTCACTCTCACTCCTTTCCCTCTTTTGATATCCACTCCACTTCCTCTCCGGGTAGCTGTTATTTAAATCGACCTCCTGACAAGTCTGCTTCTACCTTCCTCACTGACTTTGACTCGTGGCTTTCCTTCTTTCTAGATTCCTCTTCCCCCACTCTTATTCTTGGGGATTTTAACATTCATGTCAATAACCCCTCTGATCCTTATGCTTTAAAAGCTCCTCTCCCTTACCTCCACGTTTGACCTCCAACTTTGTTCCACTGCCCCCACTCACCAGCATGGCCACTGCCTGGACCTGATATTTTTCTCTAGTTGCTTACCCTCGAACTTCTATAGCTCAATTCTTCCCTTATCTGACCATCACCTTTTAAGCTTTAATCTTCATCACCAACTGCCTCAGCCTCATCCTGTCTCCTCCAACCTATTTAGAAATCTTCTTGCTATTGATACCTTGGCTCTCTCTTCCACTATTTCTTCATCTCTTTCTGCCACTATGTCATCCAAGTCTGTCGACGAGACAGTAACTTCCTATAATGCTGCACTCTCCTCGGCTCTGGATGCTCTCCCTCCGCCCATGCCACGTCCTGTGAGACATTCTGCACCCCAGCCCTGGCTTTCATCCACTACCCGCTATCTAAGTTCCTATGCCCGTTCTGCTGAGCGTGCTTGGCTCAAATCCCGCTCCCCAGCAGACTTTCTACACTTCAAATTCATGCTTGTCTTTCCAGTCAGCCATAGCTCTTGCCAAACAAGACTACTATGTCCATCTGTAACTCTCTTGACTCTGATCCTCACCGTCTCTTTACTACTCTCAGCTCTCTCCTCGAGGTGCCTCCGCCTCTGATCCCTCCCTCCCTTTCTGCCCAAACCCTGCACTGCTCGCTGCTGTATCAGAAGCCAAAAAGTCTGAAGTGCCAACCGCACGACCTTCATCTCCAAGCAATTGATGGACCATTGGGCCTGCTTCTGCGACCACTGGCCCTGTGCCACCTGCACCAGGCAATAAGCCTCCTAACCGGAAAGGCTGGCATCCATCACCACCACTGTCCACTCTGGAGGTTCCAGGCGCATCCCCTTCAACAGGTTGGAACCGTCCAACCACCAAGCCAGGCCTCCAAAAGACAAAGGAGTTTCCGAGAAAAAGGATGCCTCTGTGGTGGCCATCTTGAGAACAGCACCCTCCCCCATGGTACCAAGTTCAACGTCGCCGCCATGGACCCCAAGACTTGAAGATAAGACCACACCAACTGGGTGTGCTGCTGCAGGAATCTGCGGATCTGTGCTTGTATCTTCACCTTCCTTTTCTCGGGAAGGAACACCATCATTTACGCTATATCGAAGTGAGCCCTGAGGTATAGAAGGTTCTGTGAAGGTGTGAGGAGACTCTTGGTCAAATTCACTGTGCAGCCGAGACCCCAGAGCATGGTTAAAAACCACTACATAGCCTGCACACTTTCCTCCTGCAACAGATGATGCCAGTAGGCTTGGGCGTTGTCCTGCTATGTGTTGGGCTGAGAGGGCATGAAGCTGACGTTTAGCCCAGGGGAAGAGGATCTGCATCATGCGAGCAACTCTTGGACACTTCATGCCCCCTTGGCGATTCACAGGGTGGCCTAGTGGTTGGGGCAAGTTACCTTAGGCCGGAGAGCCACCAACTCTAGGTGCGCTGAAGTTAAATCTTCTGGCAGGAGCTGAATCCACCGAAGAGCAGCGCAGGCCAACAGGCCCCTGCATGCAGAGGTTTGTATAGCCAGATAAGAAGCAGAAAAGGCAGTTTTTAGTAAATTTTCCAATCCTGAGGGTCACAGAGGGCCACACCCCCTTCAACTGGGATTGTAGTCTTCTTTGTCATGGCCATGACAAGAGCTGACTGTGGGATATTGTAACCAGCGGTGGAGGTATCCTGGGACCACGGATAGATGCAGTCTAGGCGACGGGCCGTTTGCAGGGCAGTATCAGGGTTGTCCCATTCATCAGTGGACAATTGGCACAGTTCTTGTGGGAAAGGGAAGGCCTTAGTTGGTGCCCTGACCCCACATAGAATGGGATCAGTTGTAGACTGAACCAGAGGACGGTCACATCAGGAATCCAAAGTTACGCCACTATCTGGTTGATAAGGGTGGTGAGTTCTTCCCTGCAGAAGAGATAGATCACTCTGGAGGCTCTGTCCTCCAAGTGAGAGTTCTTCCCTTCATCCACATCGCCAGGAGAGTCTAGTTCCTAGAGGACCCAGGCCAAATGTTTACACTGGCGCTTAGAGCTCAAAGAAGCAATTGGAGAGACTTTACATTTTCTGGTGGCTTCAGGCTGGCTAGTAGATTGGTGCGGATCACAGTCCTGGGAGCCCTTTCACATATCAAAATCTTACATACAATATTCAAGATACCGCAGAATGACCCTACTATTTTATTTATTTAAGGTTTTTTTTATACCGCTTTATCATTTCAATCAAAACGGTTTACATTGTAACTTAAACTTGGTAATGTACATTAAACAGGGGCATTAATAACTTGGATTTTTCTGAGCAATGGAGAGTTAAGCGACTTGCCCGAGGCCACAAGGAGTGCTAGTGGGAATCGAACCCTGGTCTCTTGGTTCCCAAGCCAGTGCGCTAACCATTAGGCTCCTCCTCCACTCTATTACTTGAGATCTCTCCTTCAAACTACACCAGAAACCAGAACCCATAGAAGCTGAGCAAAAAGCACACTGTTGGTACCACTAGAATATACAAGATGAAATGCAGTTACGTCCAAAAGAGCCTTCTCACTCTCCACACCGGGTCTCTGGAACGCACTTCCAGAGAATATTAGAACCACTATGGAGCCAAGTGCATTTTGCAAACTTCTAAAACCATTCTTATTCAAAGAGCACTTTGAGAAATCGATGACTTGATTAAGACTCTAAACAGGCTAATGAACCTAGTTACACAGTCCACACAACTGCTAACTAGGCCACATAGGACTAAATTACTGAGGTACATCATGCTACCTGTAAATAACTTCAAAATCTGTAAATCAATGTGATTAGAGTTAAATGTATACTTAATTGTTCTGTACAAGTTATAATTCCATTTTTACATGTAATCATTTCTTACTTAGTTTGAAGTAAACCGCTTTAATTCTGGAGAAGCAGTATATAAGAGCACAAAAATAAATAAATATCCCAAGTCTGCTTGAAGAGGGCTGCAAATTCAGATGCACCCGCCGCAACATTGGGGGATGCCATTGTGCAGTCCCATGGACCGGCCTTGTCCCTGGGAAAAAGGGTTTGGGGGGGTGGGAAGAACTAGGATCGTCCTGCACCAAAGCACAAAGGGCCTCAAGGCGCTGCTCCTCCGAGGTCACCAAGGGCAGAGGAGGGCTGGCAAGAGCAAGACCGGCAGGCATTTCTAGTCCTTTATCAACTCGCGCTTGAGAAAAAGTCCCGGATCCGGACCCCAAAGTTTGACCAGGATCAGCGCTGCAGGCTGCACATAACCTCCTACCAGTCCCCGATGCCATATTCCCAGCGATTCAAAATGTACATACCTACTTTGTAAATAAGATGCTTCTTAAGCCTCCTGAATGTATATTGATAATATCCAATTCTGTAAATAAAGTTCCTCGCTACGCTCCCCCATTTGCTGTGTACTCTGCTAGTATATGCCATGTAAACTGCTTTGATTGAAGGAAAAGGCTGTATAGAAACCCTGTTAAATAAATCATTCCACAGGTGATGCAGCGCAAAGCTTTGCTGGACAAGACCACTAACGAATGAATGAACAGCGTGCACGTGGCAGAAACGGCTTGACACCATTTGAGAAGGCCGCAAGCCTTCGGCACACCTAGGAGATACAGTCCCAATGATCACTGCCGCACTATCTGCTGCCCTCGAGCCTGCAGGGGATAGCAAGGGGGAGGGGGGGGAATTGAAGGAGCTCCGAGGAAAGAGCCACAGCTGCAAGTACTCTGCCTTAGGAAGGCAATGGTAAGACGGTATCTCTGGACTTTCCTTTTCAATCCTCCAATTTTCTTTAGGGGGGTTTTCCCAGAAGATAATGAAACAAAGAAGCTGTGGCTAAGACTAGGAACCTCTTTCAGCCAGTCAGAAGACAACCAAGCTGATCCTCTTGGTCAGAGGGTTCCCCCCCCCCCCCACTATGGCTAAGACAGTCCCAACTAGAGGGCATCTCGTACACCTCCCCCCCCCTTGATCTCATCTCCCCCTTGAGGGAGGAGTGGTCTAGTGGTTAGGTCACGGTACCTCAGGCTGGAGGATTCAAGTCCCACCTGGGGACAGCAATCTCAGGCTAGAGGGACTGGGGTTTCTAGTCCTATAGGCACTCCTTGTGGCCTTGGGCAAGCCACTTAACCCTTTGCTGCCTCAGATACACTGATTGTGAGCCCTTTGGGGAAGAGGGAATATATTCAGTACGTGTTTGTAGTAGCTACATAATGTAAACCGCTTTGATTGAAGGATAAGGCGGTATAGAAAGCTGGTCAAATAAATAAATCTGCAAGGTCCGATAAACTGCCCACAGTCCTCATGACTGGTGCAGAAACCTGCAAAATGCTCATCGGACATCTGTTCAGACAGAGAAAATACTGAACAGTGCCCCTAGCTGTGCTGGGTAAGGTGCTGCTGCTGATGCCACAGCACTGTTCTAGTTTGTTCTCTGTCTCATCTCTGCTGGTTGGGGGAGTTAACCCTCTTGTTTGGACTGCTCTAGCAAATGCAGGTGGGTTGTGAAGACTAAATTCCTGCTGTTCCCGGAGATCACTTGTTACAAGTGAGTAACTACGCTATCTCCAGGAACAAGCAGGAATGTAGTCTTCACATATGGGCTCCCTAGCTAGAAGATGCCAGAGAGATGACCTCAGAATTGGCAGTGGTTTGCCACAGATATGTATCCTCCGTGGATGTCAATACCAGACATCCATGGTCATGTATCCTCCATGGATGTCTGGTATCGAAGCCCAGGAGGAGGGTAGGAGTTTAAGTCTGAAAGAGATGCTGGAGAACAGCCTGGCCAAACATGGCATCCTGGTGGGAGTCCTTGTCCAGACAGTAGTGAGCAGCAAAAGTATGGACCGAAGACCAAGTTGTTGCTTTGCAGATCTTATCAATAGCTACAGATCATAGATTTGCCATCGAGGTAACCATGGCTCAAACATTATGGGCAGTGACATGACCTTTGAGGGAGAGTCCTGCCTTCTCATAAGCAAAAGTGAAGCAGTCTGCTATCCACTTGGAGAGAGTACATTTGGAGACTGGCAATCCAAGGTGACTAGAGTCAAAGGAGATGAACAGCTGAGAGTCCTCTGAAGATAAAAAGCTAAGGCACGTTTACAATCTAGAGTGTGGAGGTTTGTTTCTGCCCTAGATGAGTGTGGTCTAGGGAAAAAACACAGGGATGTAGACAGACTGGTTCAAATGGAAGGGCAAGACTACCTTTGGCATGAAGTGAGGATGAGTCTTAAGGACTACCTTATCATGGTGGAACCGTGTGTAAGGTGGGTCAGCCACCAAGGCTTGGAGCTCATTAATGCGCCTTACTGAAGTGAGGGCAATGAGGAAGATGACCTTCCATGTGAGAAACTTAAGTGAAGTAGTGGCTAGAGGTTTGAAGGGCGGCTTGAGAAGCTGTCCTAGAACAACATTAAGGTCCATGCCACTGGAGGTGGCTTAATGGGAGGTTTGGTTAATAGAAGACCCCTCATGAAGTGTGCTACGAGTGGCTGAGAGGAGATGGGTTAGCCATCTAAGGGTATGTGAGAGGCTGCAAATGCACTTAGGTGTACTCTTACCAAATTGGTTTTGAGTCCAGAAGATAGATGGAGGAGATATTGAAGCAGCGCCTCCACAGGAGCTGAGAAGGTATTAAGATTCTTCTGAGAACACCAGAGAGAAAACCTATGCCACTTGAAAGCATAGGACCATCTGGTGGATGGCTTCCTAGAAGCTAAGAGGATGTCCTTAACCTCCCGGGGGAGGTTGATACCTTAGAAGGCTATGCCTTCAGCAGCCATGCTCTGAGATGGATAGACCGCGGATTGGGGTGGAGCAGAGTCCCTTCCTCCTGAGAAAGGAGATCTGGAGCAGATCTGCTGAGACCAGAATCCTTGTGGAGAGAGATGCCAGATGGGCTCCCCAGCCCAGTCTGGATGCATACGTCGTCAGGGTATATTGATGTGCAGGCATCTGAAAAGGTGACCCTACGAGGAGATTTTCTGGGGATCACCACCACTGGCTAGACGAGACCAGAAGGGCAGAGACTTATCTTGTCCCCTAGACAATCTGATACTCGAGACCACTGGGATGCCAGTGTCCATTGGGCTGTGCGCATGTGTAAACGGGCATATGGAACTACATACAAAGTTGATGCCATATGACCCAGAAGTTGTAGCATTTCTCAAGCAGTCAAATATTTCTTGAAACATGCCTGAGATGCTGACTGAAACGAACGTAGTGGAGTTGGGGCAGAAATGCTCTTCTGCTGAGTATTTAAGAGGGCCCCTATGAACTCTAGAGTTTGAGAGGGGATGAGTTGGGATTTGTCATAAATCGTCCAAAGTTCCAAGTGTTGTAACACCTGCGTGGTGCGTGAGAGGGACAGACTGGCTTCTTGAGAGCTGCTTGCTCTTATGAGCCAGTCATCTACGTGAGGGAAGACAAATATCCCTAGAATCCTTAGAAATGCGACTACTACCGCCATGCATTTTGTGAAGACTCTTGGGGCAGAGGCAAGGCCGAAAGGCAGGACTCTGTATTGATAGTGTCTTCCCTGAAACATGAAGTGAAGGAATTTTTCTGTGATCTGGATGGATAAGAATACGAGTGTACACTTCCTTTAGATCTAGAGAGCCAGTCCTGACTCTGGAGATAAGGGTCCCCAGGGAGACCATCTTGAACTTCTCCCATAGGAGATGCTTGTTTAGGTCCATGAGGTCCAGAATGGGTGTGTATCCCCCTGTTTTTTTTGGAATAAGAAAGCAGGGAGAATAGAAGCCCATTCCCTACTGGAATGTTGGAACCTCCTCTATAGCGCCCTGCAGTAGAAGGGAGGTGACCTCTTGTAGTAATAGAGCAGTGAGAGGGGGCTGAGAATGGAACTCTCTTGGTGAAGTCGGGTGGAGGGGGGGGAGCTTCGTAGATGAAATCTGTATCCCTCCGGTACTATTGTTAATGTCCACTGCTTCAAGGCGATGAGATGCCATCTGTGGGCATAATGGCAGAGTCTGCCAGGAATGTGGATAGGGTCAGGATTCTTCAGAGGCAGGACAACTATGTTCTCTAGAAAGGAGTCAAAAACCCGAAGCAGCCTGAGCCTGCTGAGGTGGCTGAGATTTGGGATTGGGGCTTCTTTTGATGTTCTGGAGGTTGTCCCTTCTGAGGAGCATGATGCTGACATTAAACAGCAGGGGTATAAGAAGGATAATAATACTTCTTTTTATTAAAGAAGGTTTTCTTTGCTGCCTGCCTTCTTCTTAGCTGGGATGGCAGTAGATCTAGAGAGCCTATGCAGGGCAGTGTTCTCAGACTCCAAACTGAGAGGGCTTGTCTTGCCAATCTTTGCCAAAAAAGGTTTTCACCGGTACAAGGGATACTACCCAGGTTATCTTGAACCCATTGTTCAAGATCTGATGCTTGGAGCCAAGCAATCCTGCGTGCACCAATGCAGATGGAAGTAGTTCTGCTGATAGAGCAATTTTTGATTGCTTTGAGTGTACTGACAAATTTTGAGACACTCTGAGCATGCTTTACAAGGGTGAGATAATCTGCCCTCTTATCATCGGGGAGAAGAGGAGCCATTAACTCCAAATCCTTAGCCACCTCTTTGAGGGACATACCCATATAGAGTATGTAGGAACAGATTCTGGCTGATTGCTTTCAGGCTTCCATGCTATGTCGACCAAAAGTGCAGAGAGTTCTCGATTCCATAACTGGAGGATTAGAGGAATGAGTTTTCATGCTCTTGATTTGACACACTGCCGATTCCACTACCATGGAGTGGTGTGGCAATTGTGTCTTTTGAAAACCAGGACACTCCAGTACCCGGTACATGGTATCGAGCCGGCGGGTATGGGGAGAAATAGTAAAAAGGTGTCTATCACAAACAAAACATGAGGTCATGAAGTATCTAATGGATAGGAAGCTTAGCCGCTTCCTTTGAAGCAGTTGGGTATTGAAGAATTTCCAATTCTTCGGCTCTAGGCTCTTTCTCTGATGTTACTGTTATGGATAGACCCCTAGCAACATCGCAAATAAAGTCTTGGAAAGACATGTCCTCTGGTGGAGACATGTGGCGTTGTGGAGTCAGAGAAGGGACTTCCGGGAGAGTTTGCATGTCTCGAATATTAGCCAATTCATCGGGCAGGTTGCTTCCGCTCTGTACGAACTCTGTACCTGTCAAAGTCAGTACCTGGAATTTATGTAGCTGGAACCTTGGCACCGGAAACGGATTCGAGGACCGGCATGGGCAGTAGCATGGAAAGCGGCAAGAAAGCTGATGCAGTCTGTACTGGTACCAATGCCGTTACCGACGTCAGCGGAACCGACTGTAATGGTTTCACTGGAACCGAAGCCACCTGTAGGGCCACTAACTAAGCTCCACTCGATGGCAAGGATATGTTGATCCATGGAGCTTGCCAATGCTCGGGTATCAGTACTGGAATTGCGGGCCACAATCCCCGAGCATGGCACCAGGAGCTCTCTGGAGGTGGAGGCCTCGGGAGCATCCTGGGACCCCACTAAGGCTTTGGAGGGAAAGTCCTCCTGCAGGGGCTGTTAACGCCCAAGGCATCTCGATGCTTAGAAGGAGATCTACCCTTGGGTGGGTGGCCAGCCTTCGATGAAGATTTAGGTTTCGATACCCGAGATCCATGGGAGAAAGATGATGCTCTCAATAACGTTGATGCTAAAGAGACTGCATCAGAGGCAAAGAGGGTGCCCAGCTTTACTGCTCGATTCTGTAGGCCTCTCTTCGTCATCTTTCTGCAGAAAGGGCATTCTGATGGTTGGCGATCAGGCCCTAGGCACTTTAGACACCAGTCATGGGTGACTGTGGCTGAGATAGTACCACACTTAGAACACTGGATGGTTTCTCCATTTGTCAGAGACAAATAGAAGGCCTAAGATGGCACTGATGCGCCTGAAGAAGTAAAACCTTCACAGATTTTTTTATTTTTTTTTTACAGAAAAGAAAGAAGGAAGGACAGGAAGTTAGAAAGTACCGACAGAAGTTGATACCAGCGTCAATGATAAAGCAGACGCAAACCACAAAAATATGAAAAACAAGAATTTTCTGCGGTGACAGGAGTTGCTTCCTGTAGGCTCCACGGAAAACAAAAAACTGAGTTGGGAGAGCTGGAAAGGCGGGAAGGCAGCTACACAGGCACAGTGGGATGCTTCCTGCGCGAGCTCCATCGGTACCGACATCACCCATATGTGAAGACTACATTCCTGCTTGTTCCTGGAGATAAAGTATTTCCTCAAGTCCAAAAACGTAGCACCAAGAAGAGAATGCTTAAAAAGATATTTTATTTTTGACCGAAATTTCATGCCAAAGACCCTACACAGGCCGTGTTTCGTCACTACTTCATCAGGGGTATTGGCATACTCTCTTGGCTGTTTTGTGTAATACTTGCTATTAACACTTGGATAATTTCTCGATATCTCTTTAGATGTGCCGATTGGCAAAGTACATGATATTTGTGCACAATAAAGGAAGAACAAGATCGGCTTTTCTAAAGCTATGAGAGTTAAAGAAAAAATTCCAGCCTCGGGCATTCAAAATGGCATGGGAAAGATACTGTACAGTGGATCCCTTTATAGCAACATGATAAAATCAAAATAAACTTAACTAATATCTCAACATACAGGGGAGTTCTACACGGAGCGGTGGGTTCACCCGTAAAACAAAGACATGGGGAGGGGTGGCCTGCGTGGAGCGGCAGGTGCACCTACTCTTGCCATCTTACTGGGCAGACTAGATGGACTATACTGGTCTTTATCTGCTGTCATTTACTATGTTACTATGAAATTATCGCACAATCGCTCTGATCCCACATGACAGCAAGATTCTACTCAAGATCATTCAGCAGAGACTACAACCATACCTGGAACGAGAACTGCCTGAAGTGCAACAGGGTTCAGGAAAGGGAGAGGAATGAGAGACATTATCGCAGATGTGAGATGGATCCTTAAAAAAGACAAAAGAATACCAAAAGGATATCTATATGTGTTTTATTGACTACAGCAAGGCTTGTCACTGTGTAAACCATGGGAAACTCTGGGCCACATTAAGAAGCATGGGTATACCAGAACACCTGATCGTTCTCTTGCACAACCTTTACACTGATCAAGAAGCAACAGTTCGAACGGAACTAGGAGAAACAGAATGGTTTAAAATCAGCAAAGGTTGTACGACAAGTCTGCATACTTTCCCCCTACTTCTTTAATTTATATGCAGAACAAATCATCAGAAAAGCAGGACTGTGTGAAGACAGAGGTGTGAAGATTGGTGGAAGACTCAACAATCTTCACTATGCTGATGATACCACATTACTGGCGAAAGGGAATTTGAAACATTTGCTTCTCAAGATCAAGGAATATAGTCTTAAAATGGGTCTTCACCTTAATGTTAAGACGACAAAGATCCTGACAATTAGCAAAATGAATAAGTTCATCATTGATGGAGAAGAAAATGAAACATTTGACAACTTTAACCTTTAATCAATTAAGAAGCAACAAGCAGTCAAGAAATCAGACGACACATTGCTCTTGGCAGAATGACTATGAAGGACCTAGACAAGATTCTCAAGAGCAGAGATGTCTCTCTCCATACAAAGATTGAACCTGTTCAAGCTATGGCATTTTCAATAATGTCATATGGATGTGAAAGCTGGACAGTGAAAAAGACAGACAGGAAGAAAATTGATGCCTTTGAAATATGGTGCTGGCGATGAATACTGTGTATATCATGGACTGCCCAAAGAACAAACCAGTCAGTACTAGAGATCATCAAACCTAAGCTTTCTTTAGAAGCTCAGATGACAAGACTTCGACTTTCATACCTTGGACACATCATGC
The DNA here is from genome assembly GCA_033557465.1 of Ichthyophis bannanicus. Classification (NCBI taxonomy): domain Eukaryota; kingdom Metazoa; phylum Chordata; class Amphibia; order Gymnophiona; family Ichthyophiidae; genus Ichthyophis; species Ichthyophis bannanicus. The sequence continues at coordinate 93,083,728 of CM066051.1, read as the reverse complement.
GAAGAGAGAGATCATTAAAGAAAGACATCATGCTTGGCAAGGTAGAAAGTCAACGCAAAAGAGGAAGGCCAGCAATGAGATGGATTGATACAGTAACAGCAGCTATGGGTACCAGTCTGTCAACAACGAGCCGCCTGACAATCGAACACAATTTAGGACAACCATCCAAAGGGTCAGCATGAGTCGACACCGACTTGACGGCACTTTACAACAACATGCAATGAGGTAAACCCAAGACTGGATCAAGCCTGTCGGGCACATCTGGAGTCAGTTGGCAACCCTATTTTGGTCACCTTCCTCTGAACCGTTCCCAGTATTTTTATATCCTTTGCGAGAGATGGTCTACAAAACTGAACACAATATTCTAAGTGAGGCTTCACCAGCGGCTTGTACAGTGGCATTAGTATCTCCTCCTTTCTGTTGGTAATTGCTCTCTGTATGCAACCCAGCATCCTTCTGGCTTTGGCCACTCGATCATGATTATACCAACAGTCATGTAAACATGCATAGTTGGACAACATATCTTTAAATATTTAGAGCCTGATATTCAAAGGCATTTACACAGAAGATCTCTAAAGGCAAAAAAAGGGACTATAGTAGTTGGTTTGGAAGAGCAGCCTGGATAGGACATATGGTATTTTTCTGCAGTCATGATTCTATGTAAAAAGTAGAAAAAGTAGGGAACATGCAATGAAGCTACAATGTAACTCATTTAACACAAATTGGAAAAAGAAATTTCACTCAAAGTGTAATCAAACTCTGGAATTTACCAAAGGATGCAGTAAAAGCTGTTAGTGTAGCTAGGTTTAAAAGCAGTTTGGATGAGCTCCTGGAGAAAAAGTAAAAAAAAACCCTTCATTTGCATAGCGCTACAAGGCGAACACAGACATGTAAAAGACAGTCCCTGCTCATCAGAGCTTATGATCTAGTCAAGACAGGCAACACAGCAGCCGAGGACAATGATATTTATTTATTTAACTTCATTTATATCCCGCTTTTCACCGGGTCAAAGGGGGAATCTAGGGGAATGGTAAGGAATCACACAGAAGACTAAGCGGATCAGGAGTCAAAAGCAGCCTTAAAGAGGTGAGTTTTCAGCCTGGATTTGAAAAGGGCCAGAGATGAAGCCTGATATACAAACTCGGGTAGTTTGTTCCAGGCATAAGGAGCAGCAAGATGAAAGGATCCAAGTCTGGAGTCAGCAGTAGAAGAGAAGGGCATAGCTAAGAACTCTGCTCTTCTGGCAGATCCCTTCTATGGAGAGTGTAGAGTGAGATAAGAGAGGAAAGGTAGTGAGAAGCTGCAGAGTGAATGTACTCATAGGTCAGTAGGAGAAGTTTGAACTGGATAGGGAAATGAATAGGGAACCAGTGAAGTGACTTGAGAAGAGGGGTAATATGAGCATGATGAGGCTGGCAGAAGATTATCCGCCCAACAGTGTTGAACAGATTGAAGGGGAGAGAGATGATTCAGAGGGAGATCAGTAAAGAAGAGGTTGCAATAGTCTAGACGGGAGGTGATTAAGGAGTGGATAAGAGTGTTAGTAGTGTGTTGAACATAAAATTCTCCCATTCCCTTCAGATGTTGTAAAGAAAGAAACGTCAGGTTTTAGCTATCAGATATCCCGGATGCTGTGGAGAAGGAGAGAGGACCCCAAGGTTGCGAGCTGAGGAAAGAGGGAGGAGTAGAGAGTTATCCACAGAGACTGAGAAAGGGGAGACACGAGTTTAGGGGGAAAAATTGAAGCTCAGTTTTGGCCATGTTCAATTTCAAGCAGTGGTGAGACATCCAAGCAGCAGTGTCAGAAAGGCAGGCAGAGATCCTGGTCTGGATTACCGGGGGGATTTCAGGTGTAGAGAGGTAGATCCGGGAGCCATGGCGCAAAGATGGTACTGAAAGCCCTGGGAAGGTAGTGTAAGGGTAGGGAGCGGAAGAGTGAACCCAAGGGAGGGCAGGGCATCGACGAGAAGGTGTCAAAGGTCACGAAGGATAAGGCTCGAGCTCAGGCACGAGCATCGCGGCAGAGGAGAGACAGGCTGCACTGTCGGGCCCAGCGTGATGGCAGACACGTCCAGGAAGCGCCGGCCGCGGGGGGATATACGTCCATCACGGTCAGGCAGAGCGGGGGTGGGGCCGTATTTACATATTATTATAGCATAAGCAGCGCTATACCTCCCTCCTCACCTGCGCTACCACCGGCTTCCCGCCGCGCCTCCGTTCGCGCACCACCAGGCCCCCGTATCCCGGGGCAACGCTGCCGGAAACCACCGACTAGCACTCCGGAAAGACGTCAACGTGGGAGCTATCACGTCACCGTCACCGTCACCGTCACCGCTTCCACCAGAGGGGGAAGGACAATGCAGAGACCACGCCTCCTCCACCCGCACGCCCTGGGTTTGGTTTCTAATGGAGGAGGGGAAGAACTGCAAAGGCTCCGCCCCTACCCTTCTGGGCTCCGCCTACGAGGGAGGGGTCAAGCGCATTATGTGACGTAAGCAGGTGGTGGTTCTTCGGCAGTGGGCTGATTTACTAACGCGCGCTATTGGGAGTTGTTTTATAAAGACTACCCAGAAAAGCTTTTCCTAAAATTGTACGTCCGTTTATGGGAGTATATGTATTTCCGGGGTTGTAATTTGGCTTGCGAAGCACAATCCATTTTAATAACGTTACGACCCACCTCTCAGCCCTGCCTGGATTTCTACCTCAACACCATCCTCGGGGCTTTTAGCTAGGTGTAAATGTGTGCAATGGCAATTGTAAGCTGTTGCACTATTTACAAAATCCACTCATCTTCAGGCTTACTCAAGGGATGGTGCCTACCAAGGAAGCTTGCAGGTAGTGGCATAGGGTGACAGGGAGATTATTTAACCTGCAGGGAGAGCAGGCACACACATACATACAAAGCAACATCTAGTATTTAAAGTGCTTTGTGGGAGAGGTAGTGTTGGGATGATCACTACAATTGTGTGTGTTGGGGGAGGGGGGATATCTTGCCATTACATGGCAGCAGAACATTTTGCAGTGTACCAGCAACTTAAGCAGTCACCCTATGTCGGGGGGAGCAGGATGTGAACCTTAAGGTTTGCCTTTGCCTAGGCTGCCCTATCCCCTAGCATCTGCCCTGGAAGCCTGCATACATTCTGTTCTAGGAGTGGAGGAGTCGCCTGGTGGTTAGGGCAACAGCTTGGGCCCAGGGTTCAAATCTGACTGGTACTGCTTGCAGTCTTGGGCAAGTTGCTTAATCATCCGCTGCCTCAGGTACAAACTTGCACAGATAACACCATTTTTAAGCGCACTGCTACCATCAAATGCAGAAAAGAGACAGATGCACTCATAAACAGCAATGGAAAAACTAGCACACAAGTACTGCCAAGAGCATTTAATATAGACAACTGAGCTGCACATAATAAAGTGGTATACAAACAGAGGCTGTGCTCCATGCAGAGAATTTCACAATCAGCCTTAGCACCAATGTCTCTACCCCATGTCTGAGATAGCTTAAGTATCTAGTATGTCCCCTCAGGTTTTTTTAATATCACTTTATATTATTTATTTATTAACATTTCTTATATACCGCACTATTTGACATCAGCGCGGTTTACATGGAACAGAAACATCCGACAAATTTACATATGTCTGATCTTACAATTAACAGGAAGTAGAACCTGGATAACAGGGGAAACTATTTACATGAAGAGTGTCGCAAGAAAAGGAGACTGTTTGGTGGTTTACGGTGTTAGGGACACCTGTTGAGAGGGCTTGCCTGCCTGATTGCCACTGTTGCTGATGTTCTCGCTATTTAAGTGGGGATGAGGTTCGGTGTTGTCTGTGAAGTATTTGATGAAGAGGAAATGTTTAAGGGCCTTCCTGACCTGGCTCAGATTGGGGATTGCCCTGATGTGTGCTGGTAAGGTGTTCCACAGTCTTGGGGCACAGAGTCTGAAGGCCCTGCTAGCTGTTGTCGAGGTGCATCTTGTCATTTCTTTCGGGATTGTTAGCATGTTTGACTCTGCGGTTCTTCTTGGTCTGTTAGGTGCGATTGGTTGGATGAGTTCATAGGGAGGAGGAGGAGAGCCCCTTGCCAGCTTTGAAGGTCATCAGCAGTGTCTTAAAAATAATCCTGGCTTGTATGGGGAGCCAGTGTAACTGTTTCAGGAGAGGTGTTACATGGTCTCTCCTGGATGCCCCGAAAAGCACCCTCGCTGCACTGTTCATAGCAAGTTGCAGGGGGTTCAAGGTGGATTGGGGGAGCCTTTGTAGTATGGAGTTTGCGTAATCGAAACGGGGAATGATCAGGGCTTGGTAAATGGTACGGAAATCATCTGGCTCGAGTAACGGGCGTAGGTGTCTGAGGGATCTGATCTTGAAATAGATTGCTCTTACGGTGTTGGCTATGTGCTTCTTCATGTCCAGGTTTTGATCCAGAGTCACTCCAAGGTATCGTATAGCGGTTTTTACTTGTAGTTCGGCATCATTTACTTTCACACAGTTGGGTGGTATGAAGTTCAGATTCCTCGAGATGAAAAGAACCTCCATCTTCCTGTGCTGAATTCGCAGATTCTGTGAGAGTAGCCACTCCGATATGGCATTGAAGCAGTTGGTCAGAGGGGCGAGGTCCAGTTTGTCCAAGGATACTGGCATATATAACAGGACATCATCAGCATATATTATACAACTGACATTGAAAGATCTAATGATGTTGCAGATGGGTTGGATGTATACATTAAACATCAAGGATGAGAGAGAGGATCCTTGCGGCACTCCTTGACCTTGTTGGAAAGGTTCTGATATAGCCCCGTCTGCTCGTACATGCTGCCATCTACCGGACAAGTAAGATTTGCACCATTCGAGCGCCGTTCCGCTGATACCTTTCTCTCTTAGCCGGATAAGAAGAATCTCATGGCATACTGAGTCGAAGGCTGATGCTATATCTAGGAAAATGAGTGTGAACCCCTGTCGGATGTTGTCAATGCCGGCAATTATATTGTTAAAAAGGGTGGTGAGTAGTGTTTCCACTCCATGTGACTCTGAATCCATGTTGGCATGGATCTAGTGGGGCAGCAGAGTCAATATGATCCTGTAATTGCCTATGCACTACTTTTTCAATAATCTTTGCGAGCATGGGTATACTAGATATAGGCCTGTAAGACTCTACCTTCTAGGGGTCTGACTTGGTGTTTTTTAATATTATAACTTAAGCTTGGTAATGTACATTAAACAGGGACATTGATAACTTGGATTTTTCTGAGGCAATGGTGGGTTAAGTGACTTGTGCAAGGCCAAGAAGTGCTAGTGGGAATCAAACCTTTCTCTCTTGGTTCCCAAGCCAGTGCTCTAACCATTAGGCTACTTCTCCACTCCTAATAGTACTGTGATGGCATTGGGGGTGCTCCATGATGCCTGTCTCATCTGAGGGGAGTTTGACATTTCCCCTCAGATGATCCAGGCATCAGAGAAAGCCCCCATGCCATAAAATTATTGTATGGGTTCATATTGCACAAAATACGGCAGCCCGACTCATCTCAGGAACAAATAAGCATGAACACATCACCCCCATACTCAGTCACCTACACTGGCTCCCAATCCAATCCATCAGATACAAATCAATCTTAATCATCTTCAAAATTATATACCAGCTATCAGCTTATATCCTACAAGACACCATAATAAGAGACACAAGTACCCAGCCCAGGAGGAACAACAACAAGCATATGATTATCACACCCCATGGATACCATAAGACCATATAAGCTACATTTGGAAGGGCGCTATCACTTTTTGCTCCATCACTGTGGAACTCACTCTTGGATGACATGCGTGCAACTACAGATATTAAGGACTTCAGAAAAAAACTGAAAACACTTCTTTACACAGATCACCTGGGACATATCACCTAATCCACCTGAATGAAGACATGACACAATCCTCCATATTGGACCCATAGCCATGTATAACCAACCTGATAAACACGACACACCAAAATGTATATAGTTTTCTCATGTACTAATGACCATGTACATAGTTGATCCTGTTATCTCTCTTCCCCCCTCCCCTAATTGAGTATTCTTATATATTCTTTATTCGTTCTATGTACAATGTTGAGTTTCAATGTAAACTGCTCTGAGTGAAGGACAGAGTGGTATAAAAAAAAAGGTTAAATAAATAAATAAGCAAATTAGCTATGCGATGCCCCCGTTTCTCTGGAAGAGCATGCCAAACTAGTGCCAGCTTCGTGTGCGCATGTGTTTGGCTTGCTCTCCCAGTTTAATGTTGTCATTTGCGCACAGTTGAATGCATGGCTAATTTGTATATGACCCACTTTCTGCATGCCCGGACTGAAGTTGCACGCTATCAGTGCGCAGCGAATAGGCGTAAAAGTTGATAGAGCGCAACTTTCGTGCCGGCTTTCTGCATCGGCCTGTTAGATTGTAAGCCCTCTGCGGACAGGGAAATAACTCCTGTACCTGAATGTAACTTGTCTCCAGCTACGACTGGAAAGTCATGAGCTAATTACTAATAAAGAAACCAAATGTGGATCCTGCCATGTGTTTCCATTACCAGCCAGTTTCAAACTTACCAGTTCTATGGAAGATCCTTGAAAAAATAGTTTGAGGTCAGTTAATGGGCTTTCTGCTCCAAGCAGGCAGGCTTTCTTGGAGGCCAGAAAATGGTAGACCTAGTTAATGGTATTTCTAGCAAGCCCAAATGCACGCAATGCAGCCATTCTGCTTCTTCTTGACTTAAGGTCAGCTTTTCATCTTGTAGGTCATTCCTAGAAGTATGCGCCTAAATTCAAACCTTGCCCCCTTCTCAGCCCCAAGGAGCACACCTGCTCACCACAGGCAAAAATCATATGCAAAAGGCCATTAGGAATATCTGGGCAGTCCCCCCATGGCCTCTTCACTGGTGCAGTGGCAAGAATGAGAATTTGTCATATCAGCTTTTTTAAAATATCTTTAAAACCTCAAGAGGCAAGGACTTTAGTCTTAAAGCACAAGGCAGCATTGCTGGGACCGAGGGGGGATTAAAGCAGCAGAGAGCTCTTTGGAAGCCTGTAATTTAGCTTTTAAGTCAAACGGTTATATTGGAAAATCAAAACTGAAAAAAGCAAAGCTTCCAAACAAACCCGGAGCCTCTCATCTTCGTTATAAAATAAAAATTAAGCACACATGCCAGCTGAAAGCATATAATTACAGCTTAGATTATGTGTTGGAAGGAAGGAGGCTGACGTAGGGTACAAGAACAAAGACTTCTTTGGAAGAGCAAACAAAAAATATATTTTAAAATGCTGCTTTCTTCGTTGCCGAGAAAACCCCCAGTATTAAACGGAGGCCTTTTTAAAACAGGGGGGGGGGGGGGGGCGGGATTAACACCTATAGTGTGGTCTACAAAGTCAGGTTTGCTCAGGTTCTTGGCTGGAAAAAAACAACATGTTTTTAGACACAGCCACTGCAGAGTGACAATGCCATGCAAAGCTCAGGATGTGTTCTCTCAGATGATCTGCTATATGACCCAATACAATTATCTGGAGCAACAGCACAGCCTGACCTTTTCTGCCTCCTTTCCTCTGCTCAGGAGTCTGAGTCAGGATGGGTGAGAGTGGGTGAGAGAAAAAGCAATAGGTTTAACATACGCCATCAATAGAACACACTGCCTTTTGTCTCAGGATAGATGAGTTGAAATCTTACAACCCCTATATTAGGTAAAGTCATTTAGAGATGAACTTGCGTGTCTATTTAGGTCACTGGCATTTCTGCTAGGGGCTGTGACAGATGCACACACAATGCCCCTTCATTCAAGCATCCAGAATCCTTAGCATGCCTTTGACCCTTTGAAGGTAGCTTCAGCTGTGCAGGCCCCTCACCCCCCAGAGCACCCACTCCTGGAGGATTAGTCTGTCTCCTGCCTTCTGTGTTCAGGGAGGTCACATGGTGCTGCATGTGTGATATTCTAGGACGGATTATCAATGACATCACTGAAGAGGGAAGATCGGAGCTTTTACTTGCAAACGCCAGTAAGGGGCAGCGGAACACCTTTTAGGATGGAAGGGCCAAACAAATCAATCTCCAATCCTGCCCTCATGCTCCCTATTACTGATGCTATGTTGTGCAGAATATACATGGGGCCATAGCCCCTGTGGCTTACCATTTTCCACTGCCTGTGAGCCCAGTGATAGAGTCTGTCACATCTAGGACAGGAGGGCTCAGGGGATGGGCGCAGGGATACAGAGCCTGTCACCTATAGGACTGGAGGGTTTCACGGGATGGGCACAGGGATACAGAGCCTGTCACATCTAGGGCTGGAGGTCTCAGGGGACAGACACAGGGATACAGAGCCTGTCACCCCTAGGACTGGAGGGCACAGGGGATGGGAGCAGGGATACAGAGTCTGTCACCTCTAGGGCTGGAGCGCTCAAGGGACGGGCACAGGGATACAGAGCTGTCACCTCTGTAAAGGGTCTGTTTCCAGACCCTTTACAACCTCCAGGAGTGGAGGGCTCGGGGGACTGCACACGGATACAGTTCAGATAGTAGTGTATTTTCCAGACTTTGCCTGAAGGGGCAGCAGTGGGCATTGCAGTTTGATCTTTTTGCAAATGCAATGACCCTGCTCATATCCACTGGTGCTCTCTTGTCCCTTTGAAGTAAGACTGGACCCAGTTATTTGGGAGGAGGGAAATCATGCAGGGAGTGATGTCTGGAATCATTTTTCAGGAATTCTTGTTTGCATTTCCAAACCTAAGCATGGTTGGAACTGCCAGAAACCTACAGCGCAGCAAAGCCACCTAATTAATGGCAATTAAGCCTGGTTACTGTGGAAACAAGTGAAAGCAAATGCTGAGAGCGGTCCACAAGTTGCTCCTGCCTAATGCCAACAGTAGCGGTTACTGGATATCACATTCCTCTGAAATGGTGTGATGCCTTATCCCCCATTCTGGAAAAACGCTCCTCTTCCCTCTGGTCTGAAACCATTTATAAACACGGCACGTGGATGCAGATCAGGGTGAAGGTAAAGGAATTCTGTAGGTTTCCCTTTTGTATGCCTTTTCCAGTAGGGTTATCACCAGTTCCATTCTTTTTGTTTCTTAAGAAAAGCAGGAACTGCCAGTCCATAGATCCAATGAGGGCAAAGCCAGAATTAGCTCAGCTTGTCCAGGGAAACAGAAGCAGTTGGGAACTCAGTATCAAAGGGCTTCAAGAGTTATAGTATGTTGAGGAAATTGATGGAACCTTACCTGTGACTTGCTGATGTAACTGGAGCTTTCTTGAAGTTTATGGAGATCTCTTGACATCGATGTGTAGACATCTCTGTGGTGATACTGGAGATCTCTTGATGTTGTGCAGATCAGTTGATACTGTTGGAGATCTCTCAGTGTCGTATAAATCTGTTGATTCTGATGGAGATCTCTCGGCAGTGTTGCTGGAGGTCTTCTGATGTTGCTGTGTAGATCTGTTAATGCTACTGGTGATCTCTGAGTGGTGTTGCTGGAGATCTTTTGATGTATAAATCGGTTGATACTGATGGCGATCTCTTGGCATTGTTGCTGTAGGTCTTCTGATGTATAAATCAGTTGATGCTGATGGTGATCTCTTGGTGGTGTTGCTGGAGCACTATTGATATTATTGTGTAAATCAGTTGATGTGATGGAGATCTCTTGAAGTATAAATCAGTTGATGCTGATGGAGATTTCTTGGTGGTGTTGCTGGAGATCTTCTGATATTGTATAAATCAGTTGATGCTGATGGAGATCTCTTGGTGGTATTGCTGGAGCTCTCTTGATTCTGTTGTATAAATTGTTTGATGATGATGATGAAAGTCACTTGGTGTTTTTGCTGAGATCTGCTAATGTACTATAAATGAAGCTCTCTTGGCACTGCTGCTGGAGATCTCTAATGCTCTCAACCATCTTTTGAGGTAACTGAAGTCTCAGATGTATTTCATCAGCTGCAGTGAATCTGTGGTACATATGGACAGAAGCTACTAGCATCCAAGAGCTCAGTGTCCTGGAGGAAAAGAAAGGGACCCTGGTCGTGTTGGTACATGCTAACATGCCACTTCTGTGTGTTTGGCGGAAGGACACAGAGAGGTTTTCTCATTATCTGTCTCAGGAGAAAACTGCCTGGAGAGATCACGATAGAATCTCATTTGAACAACAATGTAGGCAAAATAAATAAAGAGAACAGAGGGTGTTAATCTACATGGTCTACCTTGTGGCCATTCCATTCCTGTATTGGTAAGCTCCAAGCTTCAATCATGCTATACTGCTGGCTCTCAGCAACTCTCATTCAAAAATGTTTACTGGAGAAAACATTAATAAGTCATTGTCCAAACTTTCAGGAGGTGGGCTGTCTATCCAAGTCCAGGAACTATGTTCTGCAGTCATCTCGTCCGTGGCAACCTGAAGAACAAGCCAGGAATAAGCTGCCCAGAGTGGAACTGGTAACTTCTATAGATTACAATCTGGAATACAGATTGGCATGCCTGGTACAAGAACCTCCACCACCCCTTATAAGAACATCTATAACGGCCCTCCATGCGGCCCTTCCTATGGAAGTAATCCCTGTTATAAGAACACACCCAGGTCCCAGCATGCCCCTCCCTTTGGAAGGAATCCCTGTTACAAAGATATCCCCCCTTCCCTAATGAGAACATCCTTACACAGCCCCCCCCCCCATGCCATGCTCCTTTTCTATAGCAGTTATTCTTATTATAAGGATCTCCCCCCCACCGCCATGCTCCTTTTCTATAGCAGTTATTCTTATTATAAGGATCCCCCCCCACCGCCATGCTCCTTTTCTATAGCAGTTATTCTTATTATAAGGATCCCTCCCCCCCACACCACCATGCTCCTTTTCTATAGCGGTTATTCTTATTATAAGGATAACCCCCACCGCCATGCTCCTTTTCTATAGCAGTTATTCTTATTATAAGGATAACCCCCACCGCCATGCTCCTTTTCTATAGCAGTTATTCTTATTATAAGGATCCCCCCTGCCATGCTCCTTTTCTATAGCAGTTATTCTTATTATAAGGATAACCCCCACCGCCATGCTCCTTTTCTATAGCAGTTATTCTTATTATAAGGATAACCCTGCTCAAAATGAAGAAATTGATTGTCGCACCTGGGCTCATTTCTTCTGCAGAAGATGTCATAGATAGTGACCAACACTGATGAAGGCATGAAAGCCTTTGACAAGGTCCCTCATGAGAGACTCTTGGTGAAATTAAAAGTCATGGGATAGGAGGCAGTGTACTATTGTGGATCAGGAACTGGTTAAAAGACAGAAAGCAGAAGGTAGGGCTAAGGGGCCAATTTTCCCAATGGAGAAAGGTGAATAGTGGTGTACCCCAGGGATTTGTGCGGCGCCCGCTGCTTTTTGACATATTCATAAATGACCTGGAAAAGGGAATAACGAGTGAGGTTATCAAATTTGCAGATGACACAAAACTATTTAAAGTTGTTAAAACCCAAGAGGATTGTGGAAATTTGCAAGAGGATCTTGATAAATTGGAAGACTGGGCATCAAAATGGCAGATGAAATTTAATGTGGACAAGTGCAAAGTTATGCACCTAGGGAAGAACAACCCAAATTATGGTTACATGATTCAAGGTACCACCTTAGAAACCACCACCCAGGAAAAAGATTTAGGTGTCATCATGGATTATACGTTGAAACTCTCCGCCCAGTGTGCAGCGGCGGCCAAGAGAGCAAATAGAATGCTAGGAATCATAAGGAAAGGAATGGAAAATAAAACAAAAGATATTATAATGCCTCTGTATCGTTCCATGGTGAGACTGCACCTTGAATATTGTGTGCAATTCTGGTCGCCGTATCTTAAAAAGGATATAGCGTTATTAGAAAAGGTTCAGCGAAGAGCCACCAAAATGGTAAAGGGGATGGAAGGATACTCCTATGAAGAAAGGCTAAAAAAGTTAGGGCTCTTTAACCTGGAAAAGAGACGGCTGAGGGGAGATATGATAGAAGTCTATAAATTAATGAACGGAGTGGAACGGGTAAACGTAGATCGATTGTTTACATTATCAGAATATAGAAAGACTAGGGGACATGCAATGAGTACAGGGTGAACTATTTAAGACTAATAAAATAAAATATTTTTTCACTCAACGTGTAATCAAACTCTGGAATTTGTTACCGGAGGATGTAGTAAAGGCTGTTAGTGTAAGCTGGGTTTAAAAAAGGTGTGGACAAGTTCCTGGAGGAAAGGTCCATAAACCATTATTAAGAAGAGACCCAGGATATCAATGCTTGACCCAGTACAAGCATTGTGGAACCTGTGTCTTTTGGGGAAACTGCTAGGTACGTATGACCTAGATTGGCCACTGTTGGAAACAGGATACTGGGCTTGATGGACCTTGGTCTGACCCAGTATGGCATATCTTATGTTCTTATCAATGAATGGAGTGGAACCGGTAAACGTAGATCGGTTGTTTACGCTATCTTAAAGTAGAAAGACACACAATGAAGCTAATAAGAGAAAATATTTTTTTACTCAATGTGTATTCAAACTCTGGAATTCATTATCGGAGGATGTAGTAAAAGCTGTAGGTGTAGCTGTGTTTAAAAAAGGTTTGGACAAGTTCCTGGAGGAAAGGTCCATAAACCATTATTAAAGAGGACGAGGGAAATCCGCTGCTTATCCTGGGACAAGCATTGTGGAGCCTGTGTGTCTTTTTGGGAACCTGCAAGGTACTTGTGACTTGGATTGGCCACTGTTGGAAACAGGATACTGGGCTTGATGGACCTTGGTCTGATCCAGTGTGATATTTCTCCTGTTCTTATGAGCAGAGGAAATACAACCTGGGCTTCACAAAGTATATCCACCTAATATCAATGGAACAGCAAGGGTTAAAAAGAAGAGGGAAAGGGAGCTGGGAGCCTCACAACAAGGACACACATGGAATGCGAGAGATATTTCAAGGGCACCTTCTTCTCCCATGGCTTTGAACTTGGGCAGCGGGGAGATCTACACTGGACCCATCTGTCAAACAAAAACACCCCATAAATTCTCATTGCTTAGAACAATCAAAGAGCATTCCTGGTATGCATCACAGACTGTAGGGAGTCAGGGTTGGGGGAATAGAGAGCCCGCAACACAACAGCCCCGAGACAGCTGGAACTGGCAGTTGGAGTCATATGGCTGAGGGACTGGGATTCCACTGCGGTCTCCAAGGGAGCTGGCAGGGGCTGAGAGGCTGCTACGCCCCTTCCATTTTCTGCAGTCATGGATGGACAGAGCTATGGGCATGTTCTAGATCCTGGGACTGATCCTTGGGAGAAAGAGGGTTGGTGCCACTGTGCAAACACCATCATCTCACAGTTCCGAAAAGATGACAAGGGGACGGTCTGGAGGTGGGAGCAGGGAAGCAGCGTTCTGAGTTTCATTCAGGCCTCCACATATCCTAATGCCAGTATGGGAACATTAGGGAAGGGAAAGTAGATTCAGGGTGTGGAGCATGCTCTTTACACACCTGAGAGTTGAATCATCCTATAAAAAGTTTAAAGTAGGCTTAAAGAAATATTTTTACGAGCAGGCATTTATGGGTCAATCTGTCTAGGACATTCTGGCTCAGTTTCTTGTCTGCACTTCTCTCTTGGGTTTTATGCTTGAGCAATTTGACTTTGTCTCTCTCTTTGTCTAGTCCATGTTTTATTTTAAACCGCTTTGATAAAGCATCAAAGGGGGGTATAGCTAACACTAAATCAATAAGTCCCTAAATGTACAGTTTAATATGGGGGTGATATACGACGGGCACTAATCCCTGCTACTGTACATGCTCTGCTATCTGTGTGCTCTTGGGCACATTGTTTTATATCCATGTGCCTCAGTTCTAATTCCCGGCTGTGTCCCCGATTGCACGTGCGGCCTTGGGGTGAGTCTGCTTATTCCCCTTGCATGCACAGATTTGCGAGGGTGGGTTAAATACCCAGGGCATCTTTCATCCCTGCAGCTGGACTGTGCTGATGTCAGATGCGGGGTCCCAATTCTGGAAAGGTTGTGTTTCTTCCTGGTTCTGAGATGAGGTTGTGGAACTTCTTGGACAGTAACTGCTGCAAGTTAGCATTGGCTGCTGTGAAGGCCCCATGACCCTGAGATCCCTGAGGCACTGCGAAATTTGGAGGATCTGAACTGGACTAAAGAATTTTATCAGTAGTTTCCAACCCGTCCCTTGGTTGCACTACTGATGGCAGCAGCTGTATCAGAGTCTAGGAGTTACCAAATCTAATAGAAACGTCACTATAAGGAGGGTCTAAGAACTCACCTTCTTTTCAAAGTCACATCTGCAACTGGAAAGTGACGTTGGAATAAAGTTAGTCTTAAATTTCAGTTGCCACATCACTTGTCCACATAAACTGCAGTAGTGTCACTCTTCTAAATGTCTCTTCCCCACATCATCTATTTATTTATTTGACAAGTTTTTTTATACTGCCTTATCATAAAATCAAAGCGATTTACATTATAACTCAAACCATTACAGAGAACTTACATTGGAAACATGGGGAGGGGTGACATGCTTTTTTTTATACATCATTCACCTCCATAGACTTCAATTGCATCACCCTCTGAAATCTCTCTCTCTATTATCATTCACCCCGTATAGACTTTAATGGCATCACCCTTTTAAATATCTTTTCCCCACATCATTCACCCCCGTAGACGTCAATGGTGTTACCCTCTTAAATATCTCTTAAGAACATAAGATATGGCATACTGGGTCAGACTGAGGTCCATAAAGCCCAGTATCCTGTTTCTAACAGTTGCCAATCTAGGTCGCAAGTACCTAGCAGTTTCCCCAAAAGACACAGGTTCTTCAGTACTTGTATTGGGGCAAGCAGTGGATTTCTCGGGTCCCCTTTAATAATGGTTTATGGACCTTTCCTCCAGGAACTTGTCCAAATCTTTGTTAAATCTGACCACACTAACAGCTTTTACTATATCCTCTGGTAACAAATTCCAGAGTTTGATTACACATTGAGTGGAAAAATATTTTCTCTTATTATTTATTTATTTATTTATATTTTATTTATCCATATTTATATATTATTAGTCTTAAGGGTGCAGGGGAAGAATATGTAGAAGCTGATAAGGATAAAGCGGAATTGCTTAACAAATATTTCTGTTCTGTGTTTACAGATGAAGAACCAGGAGCAGGACCTCAGAAAATGCCCACAAACAGGAACAGACACGAGGGACATCTTGAACAATTTTCAGAAGACTGTGTTTGTGAGAAACTAGCTCAACAAAGTGATGGGACCGGATGGGATACACCCTAGAATACTGAGGGAACTTGGGGACGTTCTAGCAGCTGCACTGACTGACCTTTTCAATGCCTGGTTGGAGTCGGGAGTGGTGCCAAAGGACTGGAGAGAGGCTCATGTGGTCCCTTTACACAAAAGCAGAAGTAAGGATGTGGTTGAAAACTACAGGCCAGTTAGTTTAACTTCGGTGGTAAGTAAATTATTGAAAATGCTGCTAAAAGAGAAAATAGTGAGGTTTCTGGAGTCCAGCGGATTACAGGATCCGAGGCAGCATGGATTCACCAGAGGCAGGTATTGTCAGACAAATCTGATTGATTTCCTTGACAGGAAGTTGGACCGAGGGAGAGCCCTAGATGTGGTGTATTTAGATTTCAGTAAAGCCTTTGACACTGTTCCTCACAGGCGACTTATAAACAAACTGAACACCCTAGGGATGGCCCTAAAGTTACTGCTTGGGTTAGAAATTGGTTGGGTGGGAGGAGACAAAGAATACAAGTAAATGGAGCTCACTCTGAGGAGAAGGATGTTACCAGTGGTGTGCCCCAGGGATCTGTCCTTGGTCCGATTCTTTTTAACATCTTTGTTAGTAATATCGCGAAAGGGCTGTTGGTTAAGGTTTGCCTCTTTGCGGATGATACCAAAATCTGCAATAGAGTAGACATCCAGGAAGGTATAGATAACATGAGGAGGGATCTAGCTAAGCTTGAAGAATGGTCTAGAATTTGGCAGCTGGGATTTAATGTTAAAAAATGTAAGGTCATGCATTTGGGCTGCAGCAATCCAAGGGAGCAATAAAGTATAGCGGGTGAAGTACTTTTGTCCACTAAAGAAGAGCGGGACCTAGGCGTGGTTGTGTCTGATGATCTTAAAGTAGCTAAACAGGTAGAAAAGGCGACGGCAAAAGCTAGAAGGGTGCTTTGGTGCATACGGAGAGGAATGGCTAGCAGAAAAAAGGAGGTGATAATGCCTCTGTATAAGTCTTTGGAGTATAGTGTGCAATTCTGGAGACCGCACCTTCAAAAGGATGTGAACAGGATGGAGTCGGTGTAGAGGGTGGCTACTAAAATGATAAGTGGTCTTCATCATAAAGCATGTGAGGACAGACTGAAGGATCTTAATATGTACACCTTAGAGGAAAGGTGGGATAGAGGTGATATGATTGAGATGTTTAAATATCTCCGTGGCATAAATGTTCAGGGAGCGAGCCTCTTTCAATTGAAAGCAAGTTCTGCTATGAGGGTGAAGGGAGATAGATTCAGGAGTGATATGCGGAAATATTTCTTTACAGCAAGAGTAATGGATCCATGGAATAGTCTCCCAGTGGAGGTGGTAGAGATGAGGACAGTAACTGAATTCAAAAAAGCATGGGACAAACACAGAGAATCTATAAAGGTAAAAAGGGGACTGTTGTAGTTGTTGATATGGAAGGACAGACTAGATAGGTCATGTGATCTTTTTCTGTCGTCATATTTCTATGTTTCTATGTTAAATAGGTTACACAGTAGCTTCATTGCATGTCCCCTAGACTTTTTATATTCTGATGACGTAAACAATCGATCTACGTTTACCCGTTCCACTCCATTCATTCATTTATAGACCTCTATCATATCTCCCCGCAGCCATCTCTTTTCCAGGTTGAAGAGCCCTAACCTTTTTAGCCTCTCCTCATAGGGGCATTCTTCCTCTCTGTACCTTTTCTAATAACCCTATATCTTTTTTAAGATATGGCAACCAGAACTGCACACAATATTCAAGGTGCGGTCACACCATGGAATGATACAGAGGCATTATGATGTCATCCTTTGTTTTATTCTCCATTCCTTTCCTGATGATATTTAGCATTCTATTTGCTCTCTTCCCCGCCGCTGCACACTGGGCCGAGGGTTTCAACATATTATCCATGATGACGCCTAAATCTTTTTCCTGGGTGGTGGTTCCTAATGTGGAACCTTGCATCATGTAAACATAGTTTGGGTTGTTCTTTCCTATGTGCATAACTTTGCACTTGTCCACATTAAATTTCATCTGCCATTTGGATGCCTAGTCTTTCAATTTATCAAGGTCTTCTTGCAATTTTTCACAATCCTCATGGGTTTTAACAACTTTGAATAATTTGGTGTCATCTGCAAATTTTGTTACCTAACTCGTTATTCCCATTTCCAGGTCATTTACGAATATGTTAAAAAGCAGCAGACCCAGCACAGATCCCTGGGATACTCCACTATTCACCTTTCTCCATTGGGAAAATTGGACATTTAACCCTACCCTCTGTTTTCTATTTTTTATTCAGTTCCTGATCCACAATAGTACACTGCCTCCTATCTCATGACTTTTTAAATTTCTCCAAGAGTTTCTCATGAGAGACCTTGTCAAAGGTTTTCTGAAAATCCAGTTACACTATATCAACTGACTCACCTTTGTCTACCTTCAAAAAACAACAGATTCGTAAGACAAGACCTTCCTCGGCTAAAGCCATGTTGGCTGTCTCCCATTAAGCCATGACTTACATGTTCAATAATTTTGTTCTTTATAATGGTTTCTACCATTTTTCCCAACGGACGTCAGGCTCACCGGACTGTAGTTTCCTGGATCACATAGAAACACAATGGCAGAAAAAAAGACCATATGGCCTATCTAGTCTGCCCTTCCATATCAACCACTACAGCAGTCCCCTTTTTTCCTTAAGAGATCCTCTGTCCCATGCTTTTTTGAATTCAGATACTGTCATCCACTGAGAGACTATTCCATGCATCTACCACTCTTTCCATAAAGAAATAATTCTGCATATTACTCCTGAGTCTATCCCCTTTCACCCTCATCCTATGTCCCCTTGTAGCAGAGCTTGCTTTAAATCAAAAGTGGCGGAGGGGGTTGGGCAGCGCCTTAGTGGATGGGTGGGCCGGCCGGTGAGTCTTGGCCCTGCCTGGTGTTTGTTTGGTTCTTATGAGGATGATGCACCCTTAAGTGCGCGACACAGGCAGCTTTGTGAGCGGGGCTTCCTGGTAGCCAAGCAGACCATCTTGCGACATTGGATAGCGCCAATGGCACCGAGTGTGCCAGAATGGGAGGGGAGGATGGGGGTGCTATTAGACATGGAAAGGTGCACGGCGCGGCTCTTGGGCCAGAGGCGACTGGATCAGTTCATGGAGCTGTGGGCTCCGCTGTTAGCCACGGCGCGTTTTTAGAGCCCCTGACGGTGGATATGGCTTATGCGTGCGTGGCTGGTAGCGGATGGCCGTTCTTTTAGGGGGGCTGAGGCTATGAGGCTATGTGTATAGCTGCTCCCTTCCATATGTGAGTGTTGAGGGTGCCACTTGCTTGGGTGGTGGGAGGGGATGGGTGGATGGGGGGGGGGGGGGGTTGTGGGGTAGCGCGGGGTAATGGGGGGAAGTGGGGGGGTTCTTTAGGTGGGGCTGGGTCATCATTGTAGTATGTTTGAGATGGATGTATTGTCCCTTATACATTTATGAACCTCGCACTGTTCAGTTGTGAGTGCCTACCTTCTCTCTCACTCCTTTATCTATTTGGTTGGGTACCTGTAACTTTTTTACCAGGGTCTACTTTGAGGGCTGATGTTATGTTTGGTACTCCTGTCTGTTAATTGGAGGGATTGCTTGTTGTTGTGTGGGTTCAGTGTTTACCTTGTATAGCTGTTTTTGGATATTGTGCTTTTGTTGTCTGGATTTGCTTGATAATATTAATAATAATAAAAATGAGTTTCACTAAATCAAAAGTGGCTCTTCTCCTGTTCATTTATGCCACGGAGGTATTTAAACATCTCAGTCATATCACCTCTATCCCGCCTTTCCTCTAAAGTATCATCTACAGCAGTCAAATCCCTAATATTATTCCTTAAACCAAGAAATTATTATAAACCCCTTAAATTTTTGTTGGAACACTTTGCCTTGAGGGGTATCCCCCACTCGTAGCAATTGTTCCTTTTATTCATTTTTGTGAGCAAAACTTGACTCAAATTCACCAAAACTAGTGAGATCAATAGGGTACTTACACCTGTGAGCACCTTGAATAAAATTCTAACAAACACCAACATTACTTTTTCAAGCGAGTTCCCGTTTCCATCCAGGACGAATCGCTGTTAAATCTTCAGAAGTGCATATAACAGCTCACTCCATCCATTAACGCTATAAGCGATGGAAACTAAGCATGCCGCCTTGCTCAGCCTGAAACTCGCCTGAAAAAGTAATTTAAGGGGTTTATAATAATTTCTTGGTTTAAGGGATAATATTAGGGATTTGACTGCTGTAGATGATATTTAATATCCCTGGGATGTTTATATTTCCTCTAACTAAAGTATACATATTAAGCTCCTTAAGTCTGTCCTCATATGCTTTATAACGAAGACCACTAACCATTTTAGTAGCAACCCTCTGCACTGACTCCAACCTGTTTATGTCCTTTTGAAGGTGCGGTTTCCAGAATTGCACACAATACTTCAAATGAGGTTGCACAAAAGACTTACATAGAGGCTCTATCACCTCCTTTATTCTGCTGGCCATTCCTCTCCCTATGCACCCAAGCATCCTTCTAGCTTTTGCTGTCTGCTTTTTTATCTGTTTAGCTACTTTAAGATCATCAGACACAATCACACCTAGGTCCTGCTCTTCTTTTGTGGACAGAAATACTTCACCCCATATACTGTATCGCTGCCTTAGATTGCTGCAGCCCAAATGCATGACCTTGCATTTTTTAACATTAAATCTTGGCTGCCAAAGTCTAGACCATTCTTCAAGCTTAGCTAGATCCCTCCTCATGTTATCTACACCTTCCTGGGTGTCTACTCTATTGCAGATTTTGGTATCATCTACGAAGAAGCAAACCTTACCCAACAGCTCTTCTGCAATATCACTAACAAAAATGTTAAAAAGAATCAGACCAAGAACAGATCCCTGGGGCACACCACTGGTAACCTCCTTCTCCTCATAGTGAGCTCCATTTACCTGTATCTTTTGTCACCTCCTACTTAAGCAATTTCTAACCGAAGCAGTAACTTTAGGATTCTTACCTAGGGTGTTCAGTTTGTTTATAAGTTGCCTGTGAGGAATGGTGTCAAAGGCTTTACTGAAATCTAAATACACCACATCTAGGGCTCTCCCTCGGTCCAACTCCCTGGTCACCCACTCAAAGAAATCAATCAGATTTGTCTGACAAGACCTGCCTCTGGTGAATCTATGCTGCCTTGGATCACCCCTGGAACCCTTTTTAAAAATTGGTGTTACATTGGCCATCCTCCAGGTATTGCAGATGTTTTTAATGATAGTTCACAGATTACTAATAGTAAGTCTGCAATCTCATATTTCAGTTCTTTCAACACTCTTGGATGTATACCATCTGGTCCAGGTGATTTGCTTCTCTTCAGTTTATCAAATAGTTGTAATACATTTTCCCAGTGTATCAATATTTTATTCAATTCTTCTGTGGCATCACCTTTAAATACCATTTCAGTCATGGGCAATGTTCCCTCTAATTTTCTGTAGGCTGTGTGCGCATAAAATATCAGCTGTGTGCAGCTTTTGAAGGAAGGTTAAATTTTTGTGTGCCACATAACGACACTCGGAGTTATATACTTTAAAATTTGACTACACGTCAGAATACAGTATGTACACCACATTGATTTTAATCAAATTAAATGAAAATAGACGATTACTAAAGGAAGCGGGAAATTCCTAGTAATTGCAATCATAACTTTTAAATTTTAAGACGTCTGTGTTGTTTTGTATCAGAATCAGAGCCGTAATTTTTGTGCGCTCTGTTGTAAAGTATGTGCGCGCGCTCGGCGAGGTGTGTGCGCGCGCACAGCTTAGAGAGAACAGTGGTCATGGGTAACATCCCTACATCTTCCTCAGTAAAGACCGAAGCAAAGAATTCATTCAGTCTCTCAACTATGGTCTTGTCCCCTCTTAGTGCCCCTTTTCCTCCTCTATCACCTTCCCCACATCTTCCACTCCATAGACTTCAATGGCGTCACCCTCTGAAGTATGTCTTTCCTCCATTATCATTCACCCCCTTAGACGTCAACAGCACCATCCTCTTATATATCTCTTCCCCACGTCATTCACCCACATAGATTTCAATGGTGTCACACTTTTAAATATCTCTTCCACCCACAGACTTCAGTAGCATCACCCTCTTAAATATCTCTTCCCCACAGCATTCTCTCCCTAACTGTCATTGTAATTATTGTGTGGTTAATCCCACTTGTTCATGACTTATCAGGTGTAGATGTGAGCCTTCCATTAAATATTTCTTACATACACTTTACCAAACTATCCCCCTCCCCCCTCCCTCACTTCTGTCCGGGTCATTCTGTCCATGGATATTTCAAGTAAGACCTTAACTTTTCTTCTTCTCTGCCTTTCACCTTGCGTACTTGGTCTTGCCTGATATAATATTGCCCTGCCCCCTTCCTCCCTCCCTCTGCACCTTTCAGTCTCTGACCCCTCTAGATGCCCAGCCTGAGTGGTCGGGGCAGACGGCTTTAAGAAAGGGAACCAGTGCCTTCCTTATCTCCTCCACAAAGCCCCCAGGTGACCTGATTCCAGGAGGGAAATTGGGCTGGTCCTGTTTTGCATTTATATCTCAGTGGATTGTGGTATTTGTGGTCCCCAAATCTACCACTATCATTTGACCAGTGCTCTTGGTCCTAGAGTGATCCAGGAAAGTGGTTGTCAGAAAGCCAGAAGTAGCTTAAAATCTCCCTCCTTGACCATATTTGAATGGGGAAGTGCTAGTGGACAGTACACAGGTCCTGGAAAACACACACACACAATATAATACAGTTACAGAATGCCTTGGCGGTGGTTGCCCAGGTGAGGAATGAATTAAATCCTTTCCTACACACCTCTTTTGTTCTCTGGCCTATATCTGCTGAGCTGAATTGCTGTGAAAAGACATGTCCCGGACAGCTCGTTTCACGAAGGGTGTGGCCAGCCACTGATACCACGGAGCCAAATGCTCCACCATGAGCCAACAGGGACATGGGTGTGCCAACAAACAGAGCTTTAAGTAACCTTCAGTGTTAGGTAACCACACCAGCAAAAAGACAGATGACTAGCCTTGTCCAATGTACACCAACACTCTCATCCTGGCATTACAAGCAGATAAATGGGACAGCTCTGCTTTCAGTTCTGCACATTTGACTAATCTCTTAGCATGGAGTGAGTAGTTTTTGCATCATTGACTCCCTGACAGGGTGACCCAACCATTAAGTAAACTAGGCAGTTGCCTAGGGTGGCAGCTTCTTGGCAGGGGGGGGGGGCAAAATCCAGGGCATTCAAAACTAAGGAACAGATTCTGACAGCTGCCTGGGTTTGATTGTGGTAGGGAAAGAAGGGAGGAGGAATGTGGCAGTCACAGTGCCAGGCTCCAGTTAGAGGGTTATTCTGTGCCACAAATAGTGGGGATGGACGTCCCAATGGCTATTTGTGCCTCCCCCGCCGCATCTAACCTCCCTGCCGGTTGTGCGGGGAAGTTAGACAGGGGCGGGAAAGGGGCAGCTCGGGGGCGGAGTCTGGGCAGGCGATGGGTGGTCGCTGGCCCTGGACATAAAGGGCAGATTCTAATGTGGGCCCTGTATGTCCAGGGCCGGCGACTTGTGCGGGGAAGTTATTCTATCTCCAAGGTGGAATAACTTCCCTGGACATGTTTCTTCTTGTGCCCGGGGTGTGGATGGGCAGGAAGGGGCAGAGGACATTCCCCGCAGCCCAACCCTGGCCTTAAGAGGCCAGATCTGGGGTCACGCTGTAGGGAATAAGCTTTGTTTTCCGGCGGCCGACATCACGGCTCTTCAATGGAGCTGCGGTGCCATGGCAACATGACGCCATGGCGCCGCAGCTCCATTGAAGAGCCTTGACCGAGTTAGCCGGGAAGGTCCTGTATGTGCAGGCTGGGCTGAATCGCAGTACCGGCCTGCATGTACAGAACTGATCACGATTCTGATCCCACTGGGCTAGACGTGCCTCGCAGGATCAGAATCGCAATCCCCTCTGTATGTCCATCTCAGACCGGGCGTACAGAAGGGACGTACGTCTGAGGCAGCTCATTCATGGCACAGAATAACCCCCTTAGTGTCTAATGGCTTCATAAGCACTGCAGCAGTGCATGTTTCCTCACTGCCTGTGATATACATGCAAAAGCCGCCCACTGTGAACTTTTCAGTGGTAGGCGAGCAGCTAGTCCCTGCCCCAGAGCTTCTCATCCCCACCGGCTTCTGAAACCTTTAGCAGTACAAGGAGGCCTGGGTTGGCTGTTTATCAAGGTTAGCCACGAATGATTTACGCAGGACCAATGACAGCCACTACGTAAAATTGAAACTGCTGAGTAACACTTGCATGCAGGTTCTGTTTTGATTCATCCAGATGAGATCTGCTGCCTTAGCCGGTTAAAAAAATATACTTATTTTTCACTCGTGCTGCACAGAAGAAATAGATTGGGAAGTTGGGGATGTGTTCTCTCTGGGGCCGGTAACTTTGTAAAATAGGGTAGACTAATATGCTGAGCATCTGTTAGAGAAACAATACCTTTTGAAGGTGTTAGCGGGGAGAGATCTGCGAGATTAAACAAGCTGAAGGGAAAAGTGGAAAAAGGGCAACATCTGGAAAGCTGCATGTACTGATGCCCGTAGTATACAAAGTAAAGTTCCTGATTTAGAAACTGTCACGGAAGAGGCTGATTTGGTTATACTGGCAGTAATGGAGACATGGTCCATGGAAAACAATGACTGGGACATAGTTATACCAGGTTATAATCTATTCAGGAAAGACAGGGTTGGAAGAAAGAGAGGAGGGAGTGATGCTAATACACACTTTCTGCATATGGAAGCTAGAGCATGAAGCCCAAAAAATGCTTGATGTAGAAGGCAAAGAAATTGTGTCCGGCATTTATCTATGTCTTTTTGGAAAATTGTTTACAGCATAGCTCTGGTATTAGTCTGACCCTTGTTGTTTGTTTGATAAAAGCAACAGATGGGGCAGTTCCTGGAATCCAGTGAACTGGAAGACTTGAGATTGCATGGCTCTACTAGAGGTAGGTCCTGTCAGACCAATCAGATTGATGTCTTTGACCACGTGACCAGAGAATTGGATCGGCAGAGAGTGCCAGATGTGGTATACTTAAATTTCGGCAAAGCCTTTGACACAGCTCTGCATCAGTGAGTTATAAATTAACCGAGTGCCCTTGGAATGGCCCTTAAAGTGCCCAACTGGGTAAGAAACTGGTTGAGCAACAGTCGTAAAAAGACGTTGCTCCGAAGCTGGCGGCATTGCCAGTGACATGCTGCAGGGATTGGTTCTTGATCCTGTTCTGTTTAACATTTGTAAAAGCTATAGTGAGGAAGGTCTGTAGGGAAAGGTTTGCCTCTTTGTGGATGACACTAAATTCTGCAACACGGTAGACACCCTGGAAGATGTAGATAACACGAGGATGGATCTAGTGAAGCTTGAAGAATGGTCAAGGATTTGACAAGTAAAATGTGGTGCTAAAAATGCAGGATCATGCATTTGGGCTGCAGAAACCCAAGGGAGAGGAACAGTATAGGGGGTGAAGTACTTCAGTGCACAAGAGAAGAGCAGAACCTGGAGGTGATTATATCAGATGATCTTAAGGCAGCTAAACAGGTAGAACAGGTGACAGCAAAAGCTAGAAGGATGCTTGGGTGCATAGGGAGAGGAATAACCAGCAGAAGAAAGGAGGTGATAGTGCCTCTGTATAAGTCTCTGGTGTGACCACCTTTGAAGTATTGTGGGCAGTTCTGGAGACCACACCTTCAAAAGGATATAAACAGGCTGAGGGTGGCTACTAAAATGGTCAGTAGACTTTGTCATAAGGCATAGGGGGACAATCTGAATATGTGTACTTTGTCTACAAACCCACCTCTTTGAGGCTGCTTTCCCCCGATGTGGTGCTCATGGTGGTAACCGAGCCTAGGATCACCGCCTCCTCCTCCTCCTCCCCGCTCGCCTCGGTGAGTAGGCCACCAGGGACTGAATGAGGGCCGGTATAGGGGATGCATCCTGCAGCAGTGGGCTCGATGGAGAGGTGGCTGGGTAGCTTCCTGCTGGGGCCTGGTGGACGAGTGCGCCCTGCAGGAAGGCGGTGAGGAGTTGAAGGATCGCTGGGGCGCTGTCCTGACTGACCTTGCTTCGCCTGCGATGTCCACTGGCAGAGGATGAGGAAGAGGAGCTGGAGACACAGTGCTTCCTTTTCCTGTGTCGCCTCCTCCTTCTGTTGTCCTCGCTGCTGCTAGGGGAAGGTGTCCTCCATTTTGCCTGCCGCAGCTCCCATGGTGCTTGGATGCATGGTGTGGAGAGCGGTGGCGTGTCTGTGAGGAGGGACGTTCTGCAGTCTGCCTTGAAGTCTCTGCTTCTGCTCAGAGCGGGTTTTCGGCACCAGCACGGCTACATCTTTGTCCTTCCGGGCTCCCCTTGCTGGCGCGTTGAGCATCTGCATCAGTGCAGTGATGCTTGCTGTGGCTGCCGGGATGCTGGCCAATGACACTGGAGGGGGCAGCCGCGTGAGCAGCATGGGCGCCACCATGATGCCGGGGTCTGGCATTTTGTCAGGATCCTTTGTCCTGCGGCGGTCCTTCTGGAAGAGCAGTGCGAGTAGCCGGGGACTCCGCTGTTGTCACTGCAGCAGGATCAGAGACAGATTCAGCAGTCAGACGGCCAGGGATGGAAGCTCGGGTAGACGCATCCTGTGCCGTGAGTTCTGCAGCACACTGGCCATTGTCTGTGGGTAGATCCTGTCCCGGAGCATGTGGAGCAAGCGTAGAGGTTGAGCGGGGTGACAGTCAGATTATCTTGTAGCGCATGGCTCCTTGAGTTTCGTGCCGTGGGTGACATTTTGGCGCAAAAGAGGCAATCCTCCACTCGATGGCTGACTCCTAGACACCGCACGCACCGGTCGCATGTCTCGACGCTAGTCATTTTGCTCCTGCAGTGAGGCCATTTCTTGAAGCACAGTTTAGGCATCTTGGAGTCTTGTTAGATGAGTCTTTTTTTTTCTTTCTTTTTTGTTTAATTTGGTGTAGTTATGTTGTTGGAGAGCTGTAACATCCATCTTGCTGACAAGCAGAAGAAGGAAGACTGGGCAGGCTAGGGGCGGACCGGTGGGTAGGGTTACCTGAACATGCTCAGAAAGGCTTAACCTTTGCTGAGCTCTGGAGAGCACTTCCGTCAATGGCGCTGTCAGATGACGTCACCTGGTGTGGCTGACGCAATCCTGCTTGTCCGTGGAGAACCCTTATTCTCCTGCTTATCACCTGTCTGTATCTTGCCATTTCCCTTGGTTTACCCTAGTCCCCAGGGGCTGTGTGGCCTGTAAGTTCTGGTGAGCAGGGACTGACTCCTACTTGTACATGAACATGTTGCACATGCCTTGTAGCACTATACAAATGGTAGTAGTAGTAACAGAGGTATGATAGACACATGGAATAAATACACAGGAGGTGGCCGTCTTCCAGCTGAACGGACGCTCTGGCACGAGGGCTCAAAGGCTGCCGGTGAAAGACTCAGGAATACAGTGAGGAAATATTTCTTCATGGAAAGGGTGGTGGATCTGTGGAATAGCCTCCCAGCAGAGGTGCTGGAGATGAGGACTGTATCTGAGGATCTCTGAGGGAGAGGAAAGGATTGTAGAACTTCATAGTTCTTGTGCATGTGCGAACTGGATGGGTCGTGCACTTTATATCTGCCATTGCTTTCTATGCTTCTATAAAGTCACCTGGCTTTGGGCCCTGTGCCTCATACAACACATTGAGGAGTCAAAATCTTCCTCCTTGTCTTCTACATTCCTCTTGTATCCATGTCAGCTGATTATTACACTGGAGCAGTACAGCAAAGAACAGAAGACTGCTCCCTTATGTAGGAAATAAACTGACTCCCACTTAGGGTTGCCAACTGGCTCCAGATGCGCCCGACAGCCTTGATCCAGTCCTGGGTTTACCCCATTGCATGAAGGGACATGTAGTCTTGCTTTTCTTATGGAGTGCATTGGAAAAATGAGAACTACATGTCCCTGCATGCAGTGGGGTAAACCTAGGACTGGATCAAGTGTGTCGGGCGCATCTGGAGCCAGTTGGCAACCCTACTCCCACTGCGGAGCAATGCTATTCAGTCTGGGTATTATGTTCCCTTTCAGAGACATGCGACCTCTTCCAGTGGTTTCCTCTCACGCCTCCCCCCCCCCCCATGTAATATCTAGTGCTGCTAGTGCATGATTAAGCACTCCACGGAGTTAGGATGGGCTCCTGAAGACACCACATATCTCTGCTCTCCATCCCTCTCTCATCCCCTTCCCCCATGAGTTGCTCTACAAAACGTCAACAGCTCTTAAAGATCACGCTGG